>APFE030217397.1:112156-127967 GCA_000404065.3 Pinus taeda | reverse complement strand
CTCCTAAGAAAATGTATTTTAGTTTAAAAATACTTTGATTAAAATTCATAAAAGAATAAATAAGTTTGCAAAACATTATACAATGAAAATGAATGATTAAAAAAATCAGATTCCAAAATAATCTCCAACAAGATTTTCATTTTCTTAAATTGAATTTATTTTTTATAACTTTTTCCATTGTTTAAAATTATTTGTAAAATGAGATTTAGTTCCAATCAAATTTAAATTCCAAATTTCTATAAAATTTTGATTTTAAATTTTATAAAATAAAATATCTATTTAACAACTCGACTACCAAATCCCAAAAGAGATTAAATCTCTTTACAATTTGATTCGTCTTCAAACTTAGTGGATCCGGTATTAAAGTGGATCCACGCTAATAAACTTAAATAAAATTAAATATTTAAATTCATTCATTTCCTTCAAATTTTAAAAATATTTTAAAATTTACAATGAACAAAATAAAACTTAACCAATATAAAACACCCTATTAAAGCACTCCTTGCAATAGGTCACTGGTTCAAATCCTCAATAAGTGTACCTAAAAAAAATCAACCAAACAAAATACTTTGAAATACAATTACTCTCAAACTTCATTTATATCCATCTGATTTTCAAAATACTTTGCAATCCAGTTACCCTCAAACCTTATAAACTTGGGTATTATACTCTGTTTATCTGTAATCCCCAAGAATACTCCCAGAGAAGATGTACAGCTCGTTTTCAAAATACTCTGCAATCCAGTTACCCTCAAACGTTAGAAACTTAGGTATTATACTCTGTTTATCTGTGATCCCCAAGAATATTCACAGAGAAGATGTACAGCGCACAAGGCAAATTGATATACAGCTTTTACAAATTGGTTAAATAAATATTGCAGAGATAGGTAGGGAAAAATAAACGACCGTGTATAATATTATGTATTTTTGGATGGCAGATTTTCAGAATATTTTGAAATCAATTGTTTGGAGAGGAGTGAATTATTTTATCCTTTCTAAATAGTAGTAGGCAGAGGAGTTACTTTGAAAGTTATGAAAATTTCGGTTATATTTAGAGAAAATAAGGGTAAGGATTTTTGTAAATCCAAGTTATAGTTGTTAAACTTCAAAATTTTAGGTGTCTTAGATGTTTTGATGGTGCTGAATCTAATTCCATCATAAAAAACATGATTCAAACACTGCCTCTATAAAAAAATTTGAAATTTTTTTGCCCAGATTCCGACCACTTTTAGAAGTCCGGGACAATTCCTCCGTCTCAGTAAACAACTCCCCCTAAATAATCACGAAATCAGCTATCCACATAAATTCAGATTTGCTTCTATCAATTTTGGTTGGAGTATCTTTTCCCGTTCTATGGTTCTACCGATTTCTCTGAAATTACCCTCAGAGGACCATCCAGAGAAGAGCAGATACAATCATGTATACAGGGAAGCGATATTTTATTGCAGCGGATTGATCTCTGTTTGTAGCTTTATCACGCGTTAATGGAGGTAGGGACTTCTCGCCAATGAAGAAAAGGGGGGCAACGTGGTGAATTGACCGACCCAGTAGCTGCAGACGGGCCGTAAATCACGATCATGCGTTTCTGCTCCAGTCGGCACGCATGTATTGCGGCCAACACAGGCTGCCCTGCCCTCATGAGATTGGCGGTCGTGAGAATCGTGGCCGAAAGCGCTCTGTGATGGTCGAGGAGATGTATTTGGTGACAAAGAAGGTTGAAAGTTAATAATTGTTGTTGTATTTTCCGTCATGGATCTAACTGGCTATTTTAGCTTCTATGATATGAATCAGATTCGGGACTGCGATTGAGAAAATATGGAAAGGAAAATAATATAAAATATTTAGCGCAAGGTGTCAACTAGTTGAGATAATTAATGGGTGATAATTAACCAGACCATAATTTTGTTCTGAAAGCAAGCTGTCAACTCATTGTGATAATTAATGGTCACAATTTACTCCTAGTTTTTTTCTATTTCTGTTATTAAAAAATATTTAAACACTTTCAAAGTTAGATTTTTTTTGAGAATTTCTGTCGATAGACAAGTTGTTAATTTAGGAGTTGTTTTTAGTGTGATTTTTTTAAGCTTATACTGTGGGTTTTTCGGTCTAATTTCTCTAAAATCCAGCAGGAATGTTAATTAAGGAGTTGTTTTTAGTGCGATTTTTTGGAAGCTTTCAATGTGGGTTTTTCCGATCTAATTTCTCTAAGGGAATTTATTGAAATCACAAGTTTGATGGGTAATCCATGCGCAATGGAAGTGCCCTTGGAGTTTTTCAGGGCGCTGAATCTATATATACACTCCAAAAACTAGTTTAAATAACACAAATCAAGATTTCACCTATATATACACTCCAAAAACTAGTTTAAATAACACAAATCAAGATTTCACCTCAGTAGTCGCACTAAAAACAACTCCGATAATTAATGGAACTAAAGAAAAGTCATTAGTTTGTGATATAAAACAGATTTAATGTTGTGAAATTTTTTAAAAGTAAATGTAAGTTTTTAAAATAATAAATTTTCCAATTTTTTATTGTAAAATTAATTATGTGAAGAAAAAGGTTAAATTTTGAAAATCTCATTTTAATTTTATTAGCTTTTCCAAAACAGGGGTTTAGCAATGAATTTGCTTATTTTTTTTGTTTATTGATCAATATAGTTTAGGTTTTGACTAATGCAATGTACAATATTTAACTTTGAAAAATAAATATTTATTTTTAAATATTAATAAAAAAAATATTTTTCAAACATTTAATTGGACCATAACTTGAAGGTCTATATTCAAGCCTTTGCATATTATATTGCCATGTAGATAATTACCTCACATATTTTATGTCATAATTTATAGGTATGGTTGCAATATCCATACATAACAATGTTTAACTTCTAAAAATAAATATTTATTTTTCCATATTAATAAAATAACTATTTTTTAAACATTTAATTGGACCATAATTTGAAAGTTTATTAATTTATGAGTGTACTTGCAATATCCATACATGATTTTTAGATATTTGTGTAGTGATGCACGAAAACCATTCAAAAATAAAATCTTTGAAAATAGCTCATACTAAGGTAAAGAATATATTTACCATTAGTTACTTTCCACTATAATTTAAACAAGTCTTTGCATAAAAAATGGATAGGGATAAGATATAAATAAATATACTTATATAGAATTACTTTTCACCATTATTTAGGTTTTCCTCAACACTTATGTAGGTGTAAAATTGTAAATGTGTAGACTTAGTTACTACTCACCAAAATTTATGTGAAGTCTGTGTGCCTAAAAAATCAATTATTTTATGTACAATATTTAACTTTGAAAAATAAATATATTTTTTTCAATATTAATAAAAAAACTAGTTTTCAAACATTTAATTGGGCCATAACTTGAAGGTATATAGTCGAGTCTTTACACATTATATTGTTATGTGGATAATTACCTCATATATTTTATGCCATAATTTATGGGCATGGTTGCAATATCCATGCATGGTTTTTAGATATTTATGTTGTGATTTTTTATTCCTAAACTTTGCATGAAAACCATTCAGAAATAAAATCCTTGAAAAAATAGCTCATACTAAGGTAAATAATATATTTACCATTAGTTACTTCCCACTATAATTTAAAAAAAGCCTTTGCATAAAAAAATGGATAAGAATAAGATATAAATAAATATACTTATAGAGAGTTACTTTCCACAATTATTTAGGTTTTTCTCAACATTTATGTAAAAGCAAAATTGTAAATATGTAGATTTAGTTACTGCTCACCAAAATTTATGTAAAATACTTGTGCCTGAAAAAACAATTATTTTATCTACTTCACATCATAATTAATTAGTTTATGCCTAAACAAAATTATAAGATTCATTTTTCTTATTAACCATCATATATCAATATAAATTATACTTTTTTATGCAATTTTTTTCATATACATTTTAATTGGATAACCGAAATAAACTACATACTACACTTATTACATTAATATAGTTTTTATTTTTGTTGATTAAAATTTATTAATTTTTATATCTATAAACGGTCCTTCCTTGTCTTTTTTTTTAATATTAATGTGCAATTTAAATTATAACCATTAAAAAAATTTAAATTTGTATTCTCTTAATATTTTCACACATTATAAGATTCTTAAAATTATTTACAATGGGTTTAGTTTATTTAATTATTATTATACAAGAAATCAGATATCCTATATTAAAATAAATTGCAGAAAATGGTTCATTTAAAATCTTTAATGATTTTTAATTGTTTAATTAGTTGCATTGCTTCATTATATACTTCTCTTTACTATTATAACTTATTTACTATTATATTTATTTTTTTTATAAGTCTCGCAACTCTTACAAACTTTATATTTAACTTTTAAATTATATAACATTATATAAACATAAATTGTAAAAACCATTCCCATTTTGCCAATTAGTAAAAAAAAAAAACTAATTATGATATGACATTATGTCTTTTCACAACTTTTAAAACTCAATTTGGCTGTAAATATAAGTAAATAATTGGTTATGTGTTGTAATAAACATCTTTTCTACATTAAGTACATGTGATCTTGTACGACTAACCTTCACAAAATTCCTTTTACTATATGTGGATGGTAAAAAGAAAAAAGATTTTTTTGTTATGATGAAGTTCATAAAAAAATATCTTAAAGGGTTCAGCTTTTAGAACTCAATTGTACTCTGAGTACATGTTCTACTAGGCATCTTTTTATAAAAAGTACGTGTGATCTTTTACAGCAAATCTCTTCAATTCTTTTTTACAAGTGTACAAAGAAAATGAACCTATTTAAGTGGTCCTAGCCCAACTCCTACATTCTTTGCTTATCCAATTTTTTAAACAATTAAAATTTTTTATTAATAAAAAAAATCAACATCAATAATGAAAAAAAATTATATTTTTAAATAAATTTTAGTTTAATTATATGGATGATAAAAAACATGAACTATAGCTTTTGTGATGTAACATGAAATATAGTTTTTGTGGTGTAATATGAAACATAGCTTTTGTAATACAGATAAGTGATAGGTATATTTTTTGTGGTGTATATTTTTTTTAAGTGATAGGTACATTGTTAAGACACTTTTTTATGTAAAGGTTAGGGTTTTTTTTTGTGTAAAGGTCACCTTGAGAGCTTGATTTATTTTCGTTTGTGTTAGGAATCAATTTAGACATTTAATGATTATAGTGGCTAGAATCAACCATATCTCATGTAAGTACAAATTTGACATAATTAATCCATTTCTTTTAATTATATATATATATTAATTTAATAAAATATTAATCTTATATTTTTTTATATAAAATTATGGTTATTTTGTCATTTAAGACTTGTGTAAATTTTTGATGTTTCCTTAAAGCTTACCATTAAAAAATATTCACCACCAACATGTACAGCAAACTCATCACTAACTCAAACTTTAATATATTAGAATTTTCAGATTAGATTTCATTTTTTTTTTTTTATTACGTAAAATATAACATTCCAATTCTAAAAATTTAATTATAACATTAAGTTTTGTTTTCAAATCATTATAAAATTATAAAATATACTTTCTATTATTATATATTTCTCAATTTTAATGGTTTTTTCAAGAAACCACTTTCTTTATATTAATTCCAAAAAACTGAGGTTGAGAGTTTTTATACATTTTGTAAAGAGGAAGAGAAAATTCTAATGGAATAATTCCTATTACAAAAGTGCTAGTTACTACAATGGGCCTACCTATTCCTATTACGCTACTAGTGTAGCTTCTTACAAACTGATGGATCCATCTTAATTCTACTTGGGATCCATCATAATCTTACTATTAAACACATACATGGCAGAGACAGAGTATGAATGATAAGCATGAGAGTACATCTATTATTGACATGGTATACATTTATAGTACATGGTGTGACCCTTGGATTCATATTCCAAGTGGTCTCTTGGACTCCCTTTGGTTGTTCAGCTTCCACACCAACCTTTAGATGATTAGGTGTCCAACATCCCCCCCTTAATCTGAAGGGGTATGTATGAGTCCAAGAAGAGAGTTGTAATACAAAATGTGCAAAAATGCATGGCAGCACTAGGCTGAATGTGCTCTCTGAAATGTTGGTATAAGGGAGGTGGTTTAAGGATGACCACTAACACTCGAATGCTTAGTGCAGTTCCCAGAACTCTTCCAAATTTGGCATGAAGCTGAGGTCTTCTGCTAGAGGAAGTGCTCCTGATGTTTTGAAGAGGGAAACCTTCAATCTTGAGAGGGAGGTCTCACCCCGCATAAAAAGGGAGAACCCTAACCCGAAAAGGGAGGTCTCAACCTATGGTGGTTTAAGGATAACCACCAACTCTGGAATGCTTAATGCAATTCCTGGAACTCTTCCAAAACTGGCAAGAAGATGAAGTCTTCTACTAGAGGAAGTTTCCCTAATTCTTTGAAGAGGCATCACCAACTAAAGGCATGCTAAGGGGCATCTTTATCTCTGGCTACAACTCTAAATCTGGTATGGCAGGTTGTGGCTCAGGCTCCCTTGATGTGGCTTTGAAACTTGTAGATGACCATCACTTCCCCCCTGTTAGATACAAGGTGATAAGATGAAGAGATCTCAACTGCAAGACTTTTCAATATTCGAGAAATCCTATTGTATGAGTGAAGCTATTGAGGCCCATTGCCAAGAAGCGATCCATCCAAGATGAATCTTTGTTCTTGCAGGAGGTTTGTTTTTGAAGCATCTGTGTGAAGAATGGGTAAGCTGGCCACAATGCTTGCACTGATGAAGATCAAAACAATGATCTTTCACATGGCCAACTCTTTCACAATGTTGGTATTTCACAATCTGTTGTTGTAGAGGAGGAACAAGTGAAAATGAAGGATCTTGAATAAATTCAACACTTTGAAATCATATTGGCTTGGAGTAGTCTGGAATATGAAAGGACACCTCCTTATCATATCCAAGACCTGTTTTGTGCTTGTTGTGGACAAGCTCTTCACAAGGCCTGATGACCGACTTGGGAAGTGTAGGCTGAATTTCTACTTCTGCATGCAATTATGTTGCTTCATTGAGCACTTGATCTTAATCAACTTTAACATTATTGACTTGTTTTTTATGGGAGTTTGTTTCAATCATGAATAAAGGATCAATCTGAACAGAAAATAGATTAGAATGATGACTACATTGTTGTAGCTCCTCTTGTTGTAGTTGTGATCCAAGCTGCAAAAAATCAATCTTTTCATATGCATTTTGCAGACATGTTTGAATGTCTGAGAGAGAGGCTTTGGTAATTTTTATTATAATCATGAATAGTAGAATGTAACAGAATTTTCATGAACTCTAATACTTCAGCAACTCGAGCCATTTTCTCCATACTTCAGAAAATCACTGATCACAACCACGAACAAATGAAGAAGCAACACCCACTCACAATACTATGTCAAGAATAGTTTCTTATCACTGGGGATTTGGAACTTTGAGTAAGTCAACGTTACCATCAACTATGAAACTTTCATCTTTGGAAAGAGCGCAACTTACAGTTCAAGGTATATAATAGAAGACATCAATGAATCCTTCTTGTCAAAGCGTTATATTATTGCCTGAATAGATTGAGTATCTTCTTGCCTCGATACATCCTCACATCACCAATGGACCCGATTCTCTCAATGAATCTCTTCTTTATTAGAACATACCCAATAGCATTGAGGTAATAACTTATATATTGCTTAAGGCCACCCGACCCAGTCAGATTGAGTTGTGATGTCGCTTGTTGCTTTGACGTTGTTGAGACCACTATAATTAATAATGATCGTATCATAGATAATGGAATATGCTTCCTATAGAGTTTTTGGTTTGACCACCAGACAACCAGCATTCACAGGCAGACCTAGAATCACACTTTTGCTTACAGATCTTCTTGATTATAACAAAGCATAAATATTCGGCCTAAAGCACTTAAAACGATTGCAAGTGTCCAACATTAGGCTGGCAGGACCGATTTCGCATTACATAACCAATATGACAAAGCTTGGGATGCTAGAACTCTCTTCCAATTATTTAACAGGAACTATACCAAAATAAATCACAAAGCTTATGAAGCTATATGAATTGGAACTTTATGATAATTATCTTACTGAAGAGATCCCTTCAGGGTTTCAAAACCTCACGTCCTTGCGGTTATTTGATGCCTCTAAGAACTCACTCACTGGGACATTGTTCGAGCTTTCAAGCTTGAACAATTTACAGTCTCTTCACCTCTATACAAACAACATCTCAGGCGAAATACCCAATGAGTTTGGCAAGTTCCATTATCTGGCAGATCTATCTTTGTACGCGCATATAATTTGTCTTGGCAATGCAAAGAGAAGAACCAACCATACCAATCAGAATAGAGAGTTTTGGGATCCATTGGAGTAGAGAAACTTTTGGTTACAATCCTTCAGGAACATTCCCTTCTATCCTGGTGCGACCTAACATCGACCCAAACATTACTCTGTCCCTCTATCGCCATCCATTGGAGGAGTTATTATTTGACTGAGGGGGAGGTGTTATATATTAAAAACCAATTGTATACAATACTCAAAATTATTCAATAAACTGACATCGGGCTCAGATTTGATGATCTACTATATTCTGGTCGCAATGGTTTTCCCAGCTTTTCAAAGTCTAAATTACAGTAGAAGGTCATAAGACACAAACCTTGTGTGTTTCTCAATTATGAAAAGTGGGGCAGTTGTAGAGAGCATTGGAGGGTAAAGAAGAGTCCTTGGTAACATATAAGCTAACCAAATCTTGCTCCATAATGGAGGTGTCAGTGTAGTTTAGGAGGATGATTCTCCATGGAGCCCAATGAATATACAAGTCAATGGACTGAATCAAATCACTAAGAGATGCAAAACATGGCGCTAATGTGGTTAAGAGTCCAACTGCACAATTACATAGCACAATCGAATGAAGAAGGTGTTCAATCAAAGAATGATACCAGATTGTAAGAACGATTAGGGAACACTCTCTTTTTCTTTTCTTTTTTCCTTTGGAATAGTTGGTAGAGAACCAGGTAGAAGATAGCTGAAAAAGGATTCAGAACACCGTAACAGACAAGGAATATTGAGCAAAGGAAATTAATTTGACATAGTAACATCTAAGTGAAATTAAGGAGTGACTGCTTGTCCAAGTGTTATAAATTATACAAGGAAAAATTTTTAATTGTAATAAGTCACAGAGACTACCTACTATGGTTCAACGTGCCCATTTCCAAGGTCAAAAATTTCTTAGGCTATGCTAGAATATGGAGGACCAGGTTGGGTTGGAATTATATGCCACCCAATATACAATTTCCTCAGAGCACTTTGTAAATAAACAACACAAAATTGAGAGTCGTCAGGCCGATGAAAAACCACGAAACTAGTGGTTATAGACTTAAAGGGCCACAAAACCAGTGGCTCAGATTGGAGCAGGGTAGGAGAATGCCCGCTCTGATACCATGTTAAAAACATACATGGAAGACACAGAGTATGAATGATAAACATGATAGTACACCTATTATTGACATGATATACATTTATAGTACATGGGGTGACCCTTGGATTCATATTCCAAGTGGTCTCTTGGACTCCCTTTGGTTGTTCAACTTCCACACCAACCCTTAGAGGATTAGGTGTCCAACACTTACTCTCTGAAGTCGATTACATATACAACCTATTCTTATGACATAATTTGTCGATAATTCTAAATAGGTGCTTACTATATATCTTAAAATAGATTCCTAGGTACATACAAAATGTGCACAACATTAGAAACTAAAAATTAAATGAGAATTATCCAAAAATTTGTCGCCAAAGGCGCACCTTTAGAATTATTTTTGTGGTCTAGAGCTTGGTCCAACTTTCCTCTTTTTCGCGTTGCATTTGCACCATATTCGACATCTATTGGAACTAGTTGTAGCCCTGCAACAAGTAGATCCTCCATCTTCGTCGTTTTGTAGTGAATGGATGTCACCTAGATCCTCAGTTTATTCTGGAGGTGATCAATTTTAATCTATATTAGTGTTGACACCTAATATTTGGGATTAGGAAATTCTTGTAAATAATGTAAATTGGAAATTAAAGAAGATGAAGAGACATTGGAATATGAATTCCAATAGTCTCCCTTTTCTTATATATATTCATGATTTATCTTCATGCAAATTACAATTCATGGATTTATTCAAACCAAGCCCGGCATGTTATCAGAGCTACAAGCCCTAATTTAGTTTCTTTTTACATGTAACTCTAGCCATTCTCTGCCATTGTCCTCTATGTCTCTAGTTGATTCATTAATTACAAAATTTCTCTGTTTGCATGTAACTCCTGCTATTCTCTGCCATTGTCCTCTATCCCTCTAGTCAATTCATTAATTACAAACTTTCTCTCTTGTGCGTTGATTCAAACGTTGGTCATTCCTATTATGCATTCAAATAATGTGTTGAATGTGTCGAAGATTCAAAAGTCAGTTGAAATTCCTGATTATGCTAGTTTGGGTCCTATTCTAGTATGAATTCTTTGTTATATGTGTTGGTGAATGGTAAATTGAATGAAACCTTCGATTGGTTGTGTTTGGTAGCAAGGTATGGAGCTCTATACGTGGAATGGTGGGTCTATGGGTCATTGTTGCATTGAATTGGTCCTTGTTGTTGTGTATATATGTGAGTCGGTTCATGTTCGTTGTGTTTGCATTTCTCCTCTACGGTGAGTTTTGTGCGCTGAATATAGATGTCTGAGCTATCGTGGAATATTTTGTTATGTGGCGTTGAATATATTGTCGCTAGAAAGAGCATTGATATATATAATATGAGTCGATATATATTGGGTTATGTTGTATATGGATTGGTCGTCGTATGGGTTCGTTTGTTGAAGAGTTGATTTGGTATGATGGGCATTGATTTTTTTTTTATGCTCGTGAATTATGTGTAGTATATGGCATATGGATTATATTACTATATGCAGCGTTACATTTAAATTATATAATATATATATGTATGTATAACACGGAGTTTTGAATTCCTTGTTATATATTCAAAACTATTTGGTTATTTTTTGAAGAGATTTTTTTATCAAGATTATTGGTGCAATGATTTAGTTTATTTAAATCCAATCCAAAATTTTTGCAGAAATGCATTCACTCATTTCCATAGTTTGAGTAGTTCTCTCTAGCAAAGAGAACTACCATGAATGGTCCAGGAAGATAAAACATACCCTCATATTCAATGAGTTGCGGAAAGGAGTATGTGAAGGAGAAGTTGGCAATCCTCAAGAAAATCCCATTTCTGATAAAGAGCTCACCATATGGGAGAAGAAGAACAACAAGGCATGTGCCTTGATTGCAACAATAGTCAATGAAGAGGTGAGTAATCAAATTACACCATTTACAAATGCTTTTGAAGTCTTAAAGAAGCCGCAAGATTTATATGACTCACACTTTGAGCTTGAAGTAGTTCAATTAATGATCAAACTGTTCAATTTAGAATTGAAAGATGATGATCCCCTTGCCTTAGCCTCTGAAATAAGAGCCACTAGGCATGATATAGAAGCTACCAGAGTTAAAATGGATGTTCCTTTCAAAATTTATGAAAGGAACATCCATTTTAACTCCTGAAATTTAAAACAAAAGGAAAGACTCCCACAACACCATGGTTATCCAAGAAATGGAAAGGTTAGGCAAATCCACCATAAATCCAGGCATTCCTCCATGCCAATGACAAACCATAACTAAGAAACCACATGCATGTGCCATGAGAACATGAGAACCAACCATAAAACAAAATGAAAGACTCCCATAATCATAAAGAACATGAGAACCAACCAGAAAACAAAAGGAAATACTCCCACAACACCATGGCTATCCAAGAAATGGAAAGACTATGCAAATCCACCATCACTCCAGGCATACCTCCATGCCAATGATAGATCATAACCAAGAAACCACATGCATGTGCCTTGTATGCCAGAACTAGCAAGGAAATCATACATGCAACTTGGTACCTGCAAGAAAATCTCGTTGCAGTTGTTGATCCCGATGCCCTATTGCGCTTTTCTTATCTTCCTTTGCTTTTTTTCTCCAAATCCTAAGTATGCCACACTCCTCCAAGAGTGCTCCAAGAATAATCTAAATGTACAAGAGTATGAGAAAGAGAGAGAGAGTAGAAAATGAGAGCTCGAAAACTGAACTGACAAAAAGCTACAAATCGATCCTCATAAGCCTTTTTTTATTAATGAGGCCTCTATTTTCTTCATTTTCCTCCTCATCTGTAACCTGTGACCTTTCACCTCCCTTTTCTCCTAATTTCCATTATTTTCATAAATAAGATGTCAATTAATGCCACTTTGCCATTGCCTTTGCCAATTTCCATAACCATTAATTAATCACAAGTGATAGCCGTCACTATGTTTTTGCTGAACATTCAACTTGGAATACGTGTCCCATGACCATGGTTATTATTTTTCCTTTATTAACTTTATTACACAGATTTTTTACCAGGGTTTTTACAGAAACCATCTTTGCCAACATGGGATCAAACATCGAATAATCGTGAATGTAATCCTCAACAAAACATTGCAGTTGAAAGAATGAACAAGACAATCTTAAATATGGCGCATTCAATGATTTTTTTCAAAAATGTAAAGCTGATATTTTGGGTTGATGCAATTCTATGTGATGTGTATATTAAGAATAGGTGTCCATCTCATGCTCTCAAAAACAAGACTCCCTATGAAATGTGGTATGGCCACATTCTTTCAGTGAGGCATCTCAAGGTTTTTGGTTCCACCTATTATGCCTTAATACCTAAGGAATAAAGAAACAAACTTGGTGTGAGGAGTCGAAAATGTATATTCTTGGGGTACTTAAATATCTCTAGAGCATATTGTCTCTATGGTGAAGTAAATAAGAAGTTTATAATATCTAGAGATGTAATTTTTCTTGAATCTTCCAAGCTTGACAATGTTGTTGAGCGATAGCTTGATCGCTTGGACATATTTGGGCATGCAAAGTCCTTTTAGGAATTTGATAATGAGATTCCACATCTTGAAGGGGGGTCCCTATCCTGGATCAATCTTTGGAATCTCCTTCTGATAGTCTCTCTCCCCCTCATGAAGTTCCAACCATTGATCAAGACAATACTTTCAGTGATTTGATTGAGAGAATTGGAAGGCTAAATCTTGATTCAGTACCATCACAGTCAACTGAACAACCTGGGCCATCTCAGAAAGGTCCTCTAAAATGGCTCACAAATACATTTGAAAGTGTTCTTCCTGGTAAGGTTAGAAAGATAGGAACAAGAAGCTCTACTAGATAGAGTGGAGGTGATGTAGACAATTCTAATTCGTTTGTTGATATGGATGTTTCTTATGATTGTGAATTAAATTTTTCTATAGATTTTGAACCAACTTCCTTCAAAGAAGTTGCTTCTCATGATGAATGGAAAGAAGCAATGCAGAAAGAATATGATGATTTGATAAAGAATGGCACCTAGAGGCTAGTGGATCCTCCATTGGGAACCAAAATGATTGGTTGCAAGTGGGTCTTCAAGAACAAGTATAAAGCATATGGCTCACTTGACAAGCATAAATCTAGGCTCGCGACGAAAGGTTTTGAATAGAAGGAAGGGGTTGATTATGATGATACTTTTTCCCCCATAGAAAAATGGGCTACTATCCAAACTCTCTTTGCCTTGGTAGCTCAAAACAGTTGGAAAGTTCGTCAAATGGATGTAAAAAATGTTTCCTTAATGGGGATCTAAAAGACTATGTTTTTGTGTCCCAACTAGAAGGATTTGTTGTGAAGGGACAAGTGCACAAATTATGTAAGCTTGTCAAATCCTTGTACGACCTCAAGCAAGCATCGCGAACCTGGTATGATAAATTGATTGAGTGTCTTCTTAAACTAAATTTCAAACACTATGATCTTAATAATGCAACCTTGTTTATCCATAAAGTTGGAAAATTATTTATATATCGTATGGTGTATGTAGATTATATTATGATGATAGGGAATAACGAAACTCAACATTTGAAGTTTATATTCCTCTCTCAAAAGAAGTACATTGGAGATTTGTTTAACACGTTTGGCATGGTCGAGTGCAATCCTTTGACCACTCCAATGGAACATAATTTAAAGCTCACATCCACTGAAGGAAATGAATTTGAGGATGCAATAAAGTACAAACATCTCGTAAAAAGTCTCAACTACATGACTATTACAAGACCAAACATTTCATTTGCAGTTGGAATTCTCTTCAGGTTTATGCAAAAGCCTTATGAGCATTATTGGTCTGCTACAAAAAGAGTTCTAAGGTACTTTAAAGGAACTCAAGACTTTGGACTCAAATATACACATATAGATGACTTCAACTTGATTGTGTACTCTAATTCAATTTTTTATGGAGATAAAGAAAATGGACTTTCTACTTCATGTTATGTTATGAGTCTTGGAGCAGAAGCTGTCTCCTGGAGGTCACCCATATGGTTAGTTCCAACAGATTCCACAATTGAGGCAAAATATGTGGTAGCAGCAGAAGCAATGAAGGAAATTGTGTGGCTTAGGAAAATTCTTGAAGATTTGTAGGATAAACAAGTGCATTCTGCTCCTCTTTTCATTGACATTACTTCTACAATAAAGTTGGCTAAGAACCCAAAGTTCCATGATTGAATCAAGCATATCAATACAAAGTATCATCTAATTCGACATCATGTTGAGGCCAAGACTATTCACCTACGCCATTGTTCCACAAGCGAGCAAATTGCAGACATCTTCTCCAAAGTGCTAAGAAGAGAAAAGTTTGAAAAGTTTAGACTGATGCTTGGACTCACCAACATCCCTTCAGATTAAGGGTGGGAATGTTGACACCTAATCTTTGGAATTAGGAATTTCTTTTAAATAATGTAAATAGGAAAATAAAGAAGACGAAGAAACATTGGAATATGAATTCTAATAGCCTCACTTTCCTTGTATATATTCATGATTTCTGTTGAATTTAGGTTTCAATGGTCCATATCAAGTTTATTGAGAAGTATTTTCCGCAAAAATCACATCAAGATTCATTTGTCGATGCGTTTCGAACCAACAAGTGTGGTTCATTGTCACGACAAGATGAAGAACAAGATCATGGCTATAAGTTAAATAGAGATAATAGATCATTCAATGACTATAAAGAAACAACTACATTTGACCACAGAAATGGATACACAGGACTCGACAACAACTATACTTGACTGGACCAAGAGATAGGGAAAGGAAAATTAATTAATTAATTAATTAGTTTGTTAGATAAATTTATTTCCATTTGTAACTAAATATATATGCTTGTATTTAACTAGAATGAACCTAAACTAAGAACTAAAACCTAATAAATTAATATACTCTTTATTATTTTAAAACTACATAAACTATATAAAGACTTGTATTATTATAGGAATTATTATAGGATATATTAAGAAAAAATTAATAAATGTTTATTAATTAGATAACCTAATTAGTTAGTTAAATATTTGACTTATTTCTAAAGTTTATTTATTTAATAATATAATATAGAATATATATAATATATATATTATAGTATATATATAAATTAATTAAATATGTAGCAATTTCTTCTCACCTAAAATTAAATAGCAATAATAAATTAAAATCAATGAAGTATTATGGAAAAAAATATAACTATCTATAAATAGTTAGTTAATTCGATTATTAAATTTATTTATTTATATCATTTACAAGGTATAATGGGATTAATTAGTTGATATGTCTATAATTCTTTCATTTATGTTTAG
>APFE030217397.1:51643-102229 GCA_000404065.3 Pinus taeda | reverse complement strand
ATTCCAATACAAATCTCATAAATTAAATAAACTAAAAATATTTATCTAACCATTTAGATTTAAAAAAAAATACACTTACATCACCAAATCACAACAATATTTATAAGTTCACCATAAATCACAACAATATCTATAAATTGTTCACCATAAGTATCATTTACATATATGAGATAAATTTATTTCAGATCAAGTATGTTTAAAGAAAAGGTTGACATCAAAGTCTCAACCTTGTATTAAATCAATAAAAGGTACATAGTATAAACTTTGTTGCTGGACAACCAGTTATATCTTTGACTCAGACAACTTTTAAACAATAATAAGCATAATGGATGAGGAATAAGTCTTGTCTTAGTGCTTTAGGCCAGTACACAAAACTTTGTCATTGTACTTGTTATTTATTTATTATATTATTTGTATATTTCTTATTTATTTAATTAATTTAATAAAATAATAAATTAATATAGTTTTTTTTAATTAATTAATATTATTGATTTAAATTATAACAATTTTTGAATTAAATGATAAATAAATGTTATAAAACACTCTTTATAATTGATTCAAATCTCAATAAATATTAATTTAAAAAAATTATATTTATATTTAAATAAAAAAATATATTATTATTATTTAAAAAATCCAACTTAAAATATAAAAATATCCATTTATATTAAATATAAAAAATATATTAATTATTATTAAAAAAAAATCAACCTTAAAATTATTAAAATATAACAGTATTATATCTAATAAATATTATATATTATATATATTCTTTTTTAAAAATATTAAATAATTTTCAAATCATAAAACCACAAACCACATAATTTCTTTTAGGGGTCATTCCCTTTATGTGAAAAATATACGTCTTTTTCATGGCATCTCTCCCTTCCGCTGTAACAAAAAGACAAGCTAAATAATTTTGGTTAAGAGTTTGCCCGTCTATCTCTTACCAATAAGACACTTTAAATAATAATGATGAGTTTTTATTATTAGAAAAGGAATGTTTGATTTGGATGGAAATATATTATGAAAACTATTATATATCGAATATAAATTTCGAATTTTAAAGTATTTATTTATTTATTATTATTATTATTTTAATGCATGTAAATGTGATATTTGCAGATTTAAAATTTATAATATTAAGTGTTAATGTTTTAGTTTATTATTGTGTGTATATAAAAATATAGTTTTTAATGAACTTAAATTTTTATTAATGTCAAATATTTTTGGGTCTTGAGTTTTAATCTATTTCTTTATATATAAGAAAGATGGATTATTAACCTATTATATACCATATATAAGGGTTAATGTTTTAGTTTATTATTGTGTGTATATAAATTTTAGTTTTTGGTGATAATTTAAAAGTAAATTTCAAAATGCCAAATATTTTTGGGTATTGGGTTTTAATCTATTTCCTTATATACTATATAAGAAAGATGGATTCTTAATCAATTATGAACAATTAATATATCTATATCTATATCTATATATATCTAGAACAATAATTGTATCAATCAAATTGGCTACATCAAAGTTAATAGTACATATTATTGTGCAAAAGCAACAATTCAAGAGTTTGAAAAGGAAAATAAACATATTGGCTAATTAGCATTCTAGTTTTTTTTAAGCCAATTATGCACAATTAATAAATAAATAAATAAACAAATATATATATAACACTAGAACAATAATTGTATCAATCAAAATGGCTACATCAAAGTTAATAGTACATATTATTGTCCAAAAGCAACATTTCAAGAGTTTGAAAATGAAAATAAACATATTGGCTAACTAGCATTTTAGATAGAGAGGCTAGAATTCTAGGTTTTTTTTAGCCAATTATGCACAATATATATATATATAAAAGTAAAACTAGAACAATAATTGTATCAATCAAAATGGCTACATCAAAGTTAATGGTACATATTATTGTGCAAAAGCAACAATTTAAGAGTTTGAAAAGGAAAATAAACATATTGGCTAACTAGCATTTTAGAGAGGCTAGAATTCTAGTTTTTTTTGTTTTGTTTCTTTGTTTTTTTTTTGCATGTTAACAACTTTACAAAATTGCCTAGAATACTAATTAAAAGAAAAAACATATAATCATATTTCAAAGATAGAGCATTGTCCCTTATTTCTTGTTCCAATGAGAGTAAGGAGGATCTTGGTCTTCTATTTTTGTTGGATCTTTTCACTAATGAATTAGGTCTTCTTCTCCATGACTTGCATGAGTTGAATCACTAGTCTTTACTTTGTTGGATCCAAGAGATATTTACTATGCAAGGAGAAGGGATATGAGTTGACTACATCGAGCTTCAATATATTTGTGCATTGGTTCTAAACATGAAGAAGGTTCATGATAGTGGCATTATGTGTTGTAATACTTTGTTCCATCTCCACTAGCCTAATATATATGTCGATAGTGTTATGCTTTCGCATGGATGATTTTTCTTTACAATGAAGTACCTTTCTCAGCTTCTTAACTTTTGGTTTGCCCATAGCTAGCCTACTTGATAATGAAAGCTGAACAAAAACATGGCTAAATAAGAAACACCTACAAATATTAGACATGACTAATCTCATATTGAAGACAAATCTTCTTCCCCATAACAGATGTAGTGTGCTAGGAGAGGTGCATAGGAAGATAAACACCAGAACACCATTAACTTGAATAACTAGCAAAAGCCAAGAATCCAAAGGATGCATGGTGATGCATATACCTAGAATTTACATAAGGGGCCAGACTAAATAGAAGTTCCACATAATAGACTCAAATGGAGGCCCTAAGTACCAATACCTACAAGTAGGAGGGTATTTTACCCTATTGAAGGAGGTTGCTCTTAAGAAGAACAAAGAAGAAACCCTCGATGAAACCCTAAGAGACCCTTTCGCAAAGTAAAACCAAATCATGTTGAATGCATCCACCATTTGAATTATGCATTCGAGGCTCGATGCACCGCTCAAATTACCCATTTGCAGGTTGAGTTGAAGCGATCGAGTGATGATGGATAACCGCGTATCTCTACATGGACCTTGAAATACCTAACAAATACCTTGAACAAAGCAATCCTTGATGGTGTGAGGAGAGAAGAGGGAGTGGTTTGACTTCATTAGGGGATCAAACATAATCTTATGGCTCCTCTATTCATTAAGTCGCCTTGTTTCATTGTTGAACCCACTTTCACCCAATGGTCAACTTTAGCATTGTGCTCTCGTTTTATGCAAAAAAATAATTTTTTATCAAATGGACTTGCAAGTGACTTGATTCTAATCATGAGGGAATTGAGTTTTATATCCCTAGAAATAACCTTCCCTATCATAGCTCTAATGATTATCATAATTCTAATGACGAGCATTAAATCCTCTAACATGACTAGATATTTCAAACCTTCTTCTAGTGCTAAGAAAAGACCTTGCCATTATAAACCACTGGTAAATTGTTGGACACATTACAAAAATAAATTAAAAACTACTATCATTATTAGCCGTATTAAAAATAAAATAATAAAATAATAAATTTTCAACCAATATTTAACCCACACTAATATTTAATCCTAATTTTATTCTTCAGGACACTAAATAAGATTCATGAATACTGTTTTATGTGTTATCTTTTGTCTGAAAAATCCATTAATTATAAAAATCCATCCATCATTCTTAAAAATTATCCCAAAGATTTAGAACTAGTTTTTTTTATGTAAATTAAAAAATATTAAAACAACAAAATTCAGGGTATGTATAGAATTTTTTTTCAGGGAACTGCTTACCGTTAACAAAAACGAGTAGCAAGTATATCACATAAGATAAAAAACCAATGGCAAAAGGCGCCGTCATGGCCGCCATTACCGCTAAAATCTCAAAAATCCTTCGGATCTTTCCCCAAATAGAGACCGCTTAATCCACCATAATTTTAGCCGATCAACCACCAAACTTCTTTTCAAAATTTTCAAAAATTTATGTTCAAATCTGTTCGTATCCGGGCAGCCACAGAAATAACTAAGCTAAACTCCAGATACAGATAAACCTTGAATTCCTTGGGCAATTCTCCCTTATTCCAAATTTGTGGGTGACGATGGGCTACAGGATTCCACTATCTGTATTTTGTGACAGTTCATGGGTGTTTTCTGCACGAATCAGAATAGCAGGGATTGGAGCTTATATATCACAGCTCTGTAGGGAGATAACATTGTGGGAAGTACTGTTATAGATTTGGGAATTTTCGGTATGTTTTTCTTTTTAAGCAATTGAACATCTATAATATAAATGGCATTTTCAAGTCTGGACAGTGTGTTTGTTTCTCATTATGAGAAGGCTGTTTGAAGAATAATGACATTGACAGATAGGGAGAAGAATTGCAGTTTACATTGCTGAGATTGACGTGTATCAGAGCAATCGATGGCTTCAGAGATGCATTGAGGTGGTCCTGTGAATGAGAATGGACGAGAAATTGAAAAGAGATGGAAGTAATGGAAGGAGTCTGCGCACTCTTGCTGCCATTAACGGCAAGTTTGGAGCGATGGGCATTGATGACAGGAGCCCAAATGTGCAGAGTTGTGACAAGGCGGCTTCTGACATATTGGATGCTAATGGGAATGTCTGGCATAAGGGATTTTGTGGGAGATCTTCAATGGAGAACCCAAGCAGAGAATTGAATGGAGTCAGATTTCATAGTGCTAATGGCAAACGGACTAAGAATTCTGTAGGGATTGAAACCCATATGTCGAATAAGAATAAGAACAAGGCCCAATGCCCACGAGCTCCATCGTTTAGTAAGAGGGCATCTGTGGTTGGAAGGCATGGGAGAGATTCAGAGATTGATGTTTTTGATGCAGAGAAATATTTTAGCAGTACCCACCACGAGAAACTAGCAGATCAGATGGAGAAGCCTGTCGGAAGTGACAATCCACACCTTGGCATCGAGCCGGTAAGGTTGCCCGGCATGAAAGGGACATGCAGAGGTCTGTCCTCTGACGTGTCTATTATTGAAGAAAAACACAGTCGACCCAGTTCAGCAGTTTCTTCATTAGACTCCAAGGCAGTCATATCAGAGCCAAACAACCATTCTGAGCTGCTGTCCAATGCTACTACCTCCATTTTCAATGGGCTTCCATTGCATCAGAGGGCAGGTGAACCCAAACACAAATGGAGGATTGCTTGCAGGTGCCCATGCGCTTCTAAGAAATCAATTGCAATCAGTAATTCCTTGTTGGACCAGAGTGGAAAGATTGCCTCTCTCCCAACCTCTGTGCAGAGCAGCCCACTGAGATCAAATTACAGTGGCCTCCATTCAAACTCATCCCATTTAAGCACGGACTTAAGTTTGAGCCCTGAGCTTCACAAGCTTAAGATCAAAAAATCTAACAGACCTGAGAAGAATGCAGGTGTTAATAATCGAGACTCTGCAAATCGGGTCCCCGCCACAAGCTCAGGAAGTCTTGTAAGGCTGCAGAGAGATGAAGAGATGGACACCAGGACTTATGCAATGTCCAGGCAATTCAAGCGAATGGAGTTCAGAGAAGAAGATGGGATTAAGAATTCACCAGAGAGTCAAGGTGAGGGATTCTCCTTTCCGAATCTTCCTTCTCCTTCAAGACATTCTGCTGTTTTCAGTTTCCTTGAAGAGAAACCGAGGTTGTCACTTCAAGTTTTTGGGTCCTCCCCAGACTGTAATGAAAAGCAACCCACCAACACACAGAGGAGGAGGAGAATGCTGTCTGCGGACATGGCAGACAATTCTTCTAGTGAAACCAGGAGCAGTTTCAGCTTTCCCCGGCTATCGTTCTGCTCTTGCGAAAGCTTTGATAACAGAGACATGGGTTTTGACAACGGATACAGTTACAGAGCCATGAAATTGGATAACAATCCAAACACATTTGAGGATGATAAGAGTGATTCCAGTTCAGATCTGTTTGAACTTGAGAGCCTCTCCACGGATGTATCGGTCCCTTATACAATGTACAAGACAGCGATCAACCATGGTGGGATTGAATTGAAGGGCTGCAGCCACAGCTACTCCTGTCAGCCTTCTGCCATTGCTGATCCTTGGAATGAAATTCATCATTCACAAGTTACTAAGTTACTGAGCTCTGGCATGGTAAATGTGAGGAAGGAGTCCAGTACAAGCTTCGATAAGAATTGCATGAATAATCTGGATATGATGATCAAAAGATCAGAGGAGAACACAAAAAGCACATCAATTGCCAATGGCAGTCCAACAGAATCCTCCATGCCAGTAAGGTCTGGAATGCTTTTGGGGTCCTGCAGGAAAGATAAGGCCGCTCATGCTGTTACTGTACCAGCATTTCCTCAACTTCCTAAAGCCACCCAACAACAACTCATTAGAACCTCATGCAGAACAGCTCAACAGGACTCAGTATATGGCCAGCCCAGATCTCCCAAACCACGGTGAATGGCCAGTGCAACCCTTCCAAGTCTCAGTGAGAATATAGATATCATGGAGTTACAGTTGACCCCTGAATTTCCTCAGCTCATAATCACAAAAGATAGCAAGGAATGTGAGGAATGTCGAGAAAGAGCAACAAGTATGTATTTGTACTCTCTTTTCCAATTTTTTCGAAGAACATGTGTTTTATAGTTGAAATATATGTAGATCAGATCATCATCCCAAGGATGCTAAATTTTAAATAAGCCGTCTTGGATATTACTCGTTGTATTGGAGGTTCGGAATTACAATGACCATTGTTTGTATATCATATTTCTTATCAATATTCTAATCAGTAGTCTCCACAAATCCCTATGTAGAATTCTGTCTCGAAGCTTCTTCTGAAGCAGGAGGGAGGTTCAGAATTATAATGACCATTGTTTGTATATCGTTTTCTAATTAGTAGTCTCAACAAATCCCTATGTAGAATTCTGTCTTGAAGCTTTTTCTGAAGCAGGAGCGGTTTTCTTATCAAAATTCTAATTAGTGGTCTCCGCCAATCGCTTTGTAGAATTCTGTCTTGAAGTTATTTCTGAGGCGGGAGGCTTTGAGCATAATTGACAAATAGATTCATGGGGAAGCGGGTCTCGAAGTGGAAAAATTGAAAAAAGAAATCCTAGAAATGGGAGTAGTATTCTTGTTGGGAAAATATCTGTGATTATAAAAAAATTCATAATTTTATTTTAATATAAATTTACGAAGTGTTGAAAAATAAAATAGTTGAAATATAAATTTTAATTTTTTTTTGAATATTATTTAATAAATGTAATGATTTCAATTTTTTTTTTTTTTTTTTAATTAATATAAATAAATTTAACATTAAAATAAATTTATATTAACTTATTTCTGTAAATATAAACATCTAAAATAAATAATAATTAATTTCAATATTATAATAATAATTTAAAATAATAACTATACATATTCACACACATGGACATCTCCTTATGTACAGCACTTTGGCTTCCCTCGCTGTATATAGAGAACATATTTTATTTTACGCCCCTCTACCCAATTGTTATATTCCCATCCTTTTGTTTTGGTTATCAACTAGGAAGGCGCCCGCATCTCAGAGCATAGTTCGCTTAGATAGGGCAGAATTATCTCTGTCAATATTATGATTTACTCTAAGGCCCTTCTGCGTTTGTAGCATTTTTGAGATGTCCCTTGGTTTTTCCTGAATTTTCTATTAATGATTTTTTTCCCGATTGAGTTCAGGTTAGGATCAATTTTAATGTTGGGTGGAAGAACAGTTTGCTTACTTGCAGAATGCTGTCACCAAGATTGTGTGAGGTTCAACTGAGCTTGACTTACCATAAGATAGTTTTTATCTTATACAGAGGCTGCTAACCTCAACCCTTCCCATAACCCTTCCCATGAGATTTGAACCAACCGCATGAGATTTTAATCAATGACATCAATGACATAAAGAGTGACATACAGAACACTAAAACCCACACAAACCAACTAATCCACACCTCATGAATAATAACAAAGTCAATCTTATCTACTTCAAAAGGCACAGTACCATTTCTTTAATCTATTTGCAAAATGAATCGTATCCAAAAATCAAAATGATCCTTACAGTTTAGGAGACTTCTTTTAAGCCCCAGTGCCTAAAGGGGCATATGTTTAACTCCTATAACTTAAAATGTTGTCAATGACTGGTCATCCATTTATTTCATCATGCTTCTAACCTCCCTTCAAAATTATTTTTCTTTGGAGTGATTCTTAAAACTACGTTTAGAAGTACTACGCCACATAATAGGAATTTCATTTTTCTTAAATTTAGATACAGGGCCTCGGTCTATTTCTGAGGCCCCATTGGTAAACATCAGAGTATATGTACCTTATATAGTACAAGTTATGCATACCAATATCAAATTCAAGCTTGGATGGGCAACCTTATCTCGCACTTTTATGCAGTGCAGATTATGCGTAGCCAAATCAAATTCAAGCTTGAATGTACAACCTTATATTTTAAGAAAAAACTATAAAAATTACCAACCAACCACAATGTGCATGGATAAAGTACTATACAAATCACAGTTACTTCAAAAGGATTAGTAAACACTGTTTGAGTGGTAAGAAGAGTTCTCAAGATTTAGTGCATAAAAATACAAAATTTAGCGTCATTCAAAATGCCCATTATCTTTCCAAACCGTTTGTTAATTACAACACAAAATGAGAATTTCTCAACTAGTTTCAGTTCCTCATATTAAGGTTTCAATGAGGATTTGTTGTGCCCCAATTTGTAAATAAGCCTTTCAAAATGTGAAACAAATGGATGGGAGTATGCATCACATTGATCTTAAAAGAATCTACAGCAAAACTTCAATTAGCATACTTGGGAGCTAAAAATTAGTTCAGTGTGAATCTGGTATCTGTAATTCTCAATGCTCGATCAAATCTTGTGGTAGGGCTTGGAATAGAAAGATTACCCTCCAAATCTCAGTCATCCTGTGAAATATCTCAAGGCCTCACCTAGGCTAAGTTGAATGGTGGTTTAGAGGCTTTTTTTTAAGCAAGAAATAAGCTCTGGTGCTTTTGCAGTGCTAAAATATGTGCGTGTAACACTGTGATGTGCAAATCAAGCCCAGTATTTACGGTGGGTCTAGAAATGTTGTGGTTTAAATATAAAGTCTTTTGTTATTTATTTGAATAACCTCATCCCAGATGACTTTCAAAAGTTGGGTTCAAAAATCACGGCATATCTTGGGAGAGGGGCTATTTTGTTATTATAGCATTAATTTTCCTCGCTATTTATTAAAGGAGAACATTATATTTTTCAGACCATAATTTATTTTTAAGTAGCAGGTTCTTCGCGAAGTATTAGGACAAAGTCCTTAACATGACGTGCATTCCTCCTTTAAAACCTATTTGGATTCATCTCTCTAGTTTCTTTCCAATGTAGTGGCACAAAGATGAAATATCTAAAGATACTAGGATTATCAAAGAAAGGCATCTAACTACACGTGCAAGGATTTGGGTGCAGGTGAGCTTAGAGAATTTACACTTCAATTGACGACTCATAAGACTTATGCTTCCTCCTGCAAATACAAGATTTACATTGAGTATGGCTACCCGACAAAGGTATGACCCTTAACCAACATCCTTGAACAGTTTGTAAATGAGGAATCCAAAGGAGTCCAATGTCATACAGAGAAATGGGTTAAGAGAGAATAAAAATGAAATTGATAAAGTAATTGAAAAGTAGTTTTGAATTTCTCTTAATAGATAGTGATAATCAGGAAAACATGCCTTAGCCAAAAAAGGTAGGTAAATAAAGTAACCTATAGAATATATAGGATTACAAGCCTTAGACAATTAGTGTTTAGGTTCAACAATGACCTTATGAGATCAACTGAACCTAGGCCCCCTCCAACCTTGGTTGACATTGACTTGGAAGTTGGAAGTCACAGTCATTCACCCAACTTTGACACCTGACATCAATACAATATGTGGCATCTGACTTGACTTGATTACGCAATGTGGAAGATGAACATAAGTAGCAACTACCTTTAATTATGTAACTATCTTAGACAGTTTCCTGAGGAAAACTATAAATATCGAATTTTATAGCTTAACTCAATCTTTTGCCATCTTTTGGCATTGTAATCCGCTCTTTTTCCATTACAGAACAATTTTGCAGTGTTTGAAGGCATGGCTTTTGTTGTAGGAGACTCTCTTTTCGCATCCCTCACAATTCCATAATCCTGTTGTAGGATACTTTGCAGGCATATGCACTTTAATTAGAAGCACTGCAAGATATGAATTTAGTATTTGAATTAGCTGCTTAGCATGTATCTAGGTCTCCTATGCTTGTAATTTTAAGTTGTGTTCTTGTTGTTATTAATTCACTTATTAAGTTATTTAATAGTTCTTTGATTTTTAGCACTATGCCTTGCAATTGAGTTATGTTGCTACACTTTATAACAATTCATATATACATATTCATAGCCTCGGAGTTTCTTGCAGTCCATGGTTGTCCCCACCACCCACTCTTGGACATTGAAATCCTTGTTAACTTTTGGGGTTATTTCAAAAGTGTTTACACCATAGTTTAAGAACCAGAACTGGGTTTTGAACCGACCCACCTATCTAATCGGGTTTCGAACTGGAATTGGATTCAATAAACTGGATTTGGAAAAAATACATAAAATGATTAATTTTTAATGAAAAATTATTTTTAAGATTTCAAACCATGATTAAAAACCATTAGAGACAAAAAATGCACAGTTTGCTCATCTATATTCCATGTAAGGGTAAATATATCAAAATGGCACCAAGTGCAATACATATCAACTAAGTCACATGACACATAAATACGAGTATTCGACACGAGACGCAACGACCCCGGAAATAGGAGACGAGGGACACATTATATATATATATATATATATTAAAAAATACTGAAATAATAGTGCTTGATCCATATAGATATGAATCATGATGATATCTATTTAGTATTTAGTATACACTATTTACTATTTAGTAACTTACTAGTTAGTTTATTAATTTACTACATCAATGATGTTCACAGTTCAATGTTCATTGTTCATGTTATAATTTTTGTTATTAACTTCAAACAAGATTGATCATGTTCAAACTTCACATAAGGTAGTTTATGAACTATAAATTTATATGTGTTCAAACTTCATTGTTGACCAAAGTGTTAATCGAGCTTTCCCTCCCTTTAGACCTTGAAGGTGTAGTGAGCAATGAGCACATGATGGGGAGCTGGGATTTTTATTTCAACACACGATCTATACGTGGTCACTTGTGTATAATTAAGTTAAGTTTCGTAAGCTATAACACAACTTACAAGAAATTTAAGTGCTCCAAATTCTCAGCAAAGCACGCGAACGCTCGTCTCCTACATCTCCAGGTCCAGGTCGATGTGAGGTTGTGAGCATTGTGTTCGAATCTAAAGGAATTCCTCACACTGCACAACAAATTGGATTCCAACGACGAGCAAACTCAACTTCGGTGGCAAACAATGACAAAAAAACCCCAAAAATAAACCATGTTGTAGGTTTTAAATGTCACTTTTCATGGGACACGTGTCCTAAGAACCAAAAACGTTAGGGCACATTTTCGACACGTCCAAAACAAGTGTCTTGATTGGAGGACACGAAGAAAAACGTTTTCGACATGTTTTAGGGCGGTTTTCGTGTCTGACACGTGAAATATGGGACACGAGACCCTGAGGGACGTGTCCTGTGACTTAGCATATCAACAACAAAATACATAATCAATGGGCTCTAAATGGCCTCTAGAATCCAAAAATAATTGATCTACAAGCTACTAGGTCACTAGCCTACCACAAATAATCTGTCAACACAATCACTCATCAAACTTGTCACTAATTCACCACTACTAGAAATGGGATCATCAAAAAGAGCTACATAGGCATCATCTGGCTCAAAGTCTTCCAACTTGGATTTCTCAACCTTATAATAATGTAGAAATTGAAAAATATTAACATTCCTAACCAATGATTTTGGTTTGAATGAAAGGTTCATCTCCTCAACCTTACAATATGGTAGAAAAAGCTTAACATGTCCAACCAATTATTTTGGTTTGAGTGAGAGGTACATTTTTGTTAAGGCCATGGCAGAGGAGTTTGACAATCAATAACAACAACATCAGAGAAGTTCAACAATCAATACCACCAATATCAAGGTACATATAAGGTTTCATGCTCGTGATTAAATTCCAATCCCACACCCTTATACATGATAGAATTCAATGAAAATGTTGCTATCCTACCAATCCTAAAATCCTAGAAACTATTAAGCCTACTAAATTTTGAGTGGGATATGAAATTCTACCTTCTCCATATGAAATTGGATAAAGTTGGAACCACTCTCAAACATCTTGAAACATTACCATCGATTGCTAGCATTCCTAGGGTTGAGTTAGGTTTTTTGTTTAGGTTTAGGGTTTTGGAGGAGGAGGGTTGGTTTTAGAGCCATGGGGGACTATTTTGGGAGGTAAAAAACCTCGGTTTCTTCCAATAACACCTAAAAACATGCCATTGGGGGTCTCAAACTGCCCTCACACATGCGACATCTAACTAGCTAGTTAGGGTCAAAACTTGCATGTTAGGGCCAGTTTGTACTAGTTGGTTTGGTACCTAATTGGTACAAAATGGCCCTCAAATTGTTTTTTTCTATCGGTTCATTACCCAAACCTATCTGGTCGGGTTGTTACCTAACTGGTACAAACTGGCCCTCAAACTAGGTTTTTCTATCGGTTCATTACCTAGACCTATTTGATCAGCTAGTTTGACCAATTACTGGTTGGAACCAGACGGTTTTAAAACTATGGTTTACACCATGTTTGGGGGTGCTTCATGTGGTTTACATAATCTTATTGATAAATACATTGTATGGGACATGTGGGAAGCTCTGAAAGCGTTGTTTTAGAACAAGAACGAAAACCAGAACATGGTAATGAGAGAGAAGCTCAGGGAAATCAAGATGATAGGTTCACAGAACGTGACTTCCTATCTTACCAGGATTCAACAAGTCCGTGATTAGCTTGCAGCTTTAGGGGAGACAGTGGAAGAATCAGAGTTGGTGAGGACTGCATTAAACGACTTCGTAGAACAGTGGAAGCCATTCATCAAAGGAGTAGTATCATGGGAGAAACTTTCAAATTGGAACAGGTTGTGGGATGATTTCATCCAGGTGGAGCTTCAGGACGACGATCTTCAACAGAAGAGTCCTAATGAGGAGAACGTTGCCCTCACTGATAAGTTGAAAAAAGGGAAGTTCAATATCAAGAAGAAGGACCTAAGCAATGTGAAATGCTTTGCATGTGAAGAGTTTGGTCATTATGCGAGCAAGTGTCCGCATAAGAAGAAAGGAGGGAAAAAGAAGAATCCTAAGATAGCGATGGTTTCTCTAGCTTCAATCAACAAGGATGAGTTCTCTAGGAGATTCAACAAGGAATTTTCTATTATCTCCCATTTCTCCAGAAGCACCATTCGTGAGGGTGTTATTTCTAGATAGCGAGGCTTCGAAGCATAGGATAGGAACATGAAAGTGTTTGAGAGCTTGACTAAGTGGAACTCTGATCTACATGTGAAGATTGCTGATAAGACTGTTTAGAATGGAGTCAGGTGGATTGCTGTGAGTTTAGGATGTACTATTGGTACTAGAGTTCAGATGCAGCGTGTTGCTTCAAAGCATAGGATAGGAACATGAGAAGTGTTTGAGAGCTTGACTAAGTGGGACTCTGATCTACATGTGAATATTGGTGATAAGAGTTAGCGTATAGTCAGAGGAACCATAATTGTACTATTTAGAATGGAGTCAGGTGGATTGCTGCGAGTTTAGGATGTACTTTTGGTACTAGAGTTCAGATGCATCATGCTTTCAATCTCAGCAATTGAGGCAAAGGGGTTTGATGTTCTCTTTCGGGATGGAAAAGTGATGCTCAAGCCCAGAGGATCTAACTCTAGCCTAGGAATGGTTCTTGGAGTAAGAGAGAATGGTATGTACAGGCTAAAGGGTAAGCCTATTGACCAAGGAAAAAAGAAGGTTACAAAGACTTAGATGGAGTCAAGTTCCAAAGGGAGTTCACTGATTCAGAAGGAGAGTCAACAACCCTAGAAGAGTGCATCGTCAGAGAGAAGAAAGGAGATTTCCATATCTGACAAGGAGCCATGGATTGGATTAAAGGCTTATCAGGAAAAGAAGAGGCAAGAGGCTTCTAGTAGCAAGGAAACTTCCAAGAAGGGTTTTGTGCTTATAGCAGGTTTTGCTTATGTGATGAAAGATGAAGCTTAGGATGAATGTTGGGGAGCAATTGTGGAAGATGATTTTGTTCCAATGTGGGTTACATAGTGACTTCCAAGGAATAAAAGTACCTCCCTCGCTAAGAGGGAGTTTTGAAATTGGGTAGCATTGGGAGGTACTCTCACATGTCATTGGTGCTAGGTTTATGAGAGAGAAACACCCAAAAAATGTGACGTGTGGGCTTTGCACCCAAGTTGGGGGTTTTGGACCCAAAGTGAGTGGGATTTGAATCAAAATAAAATATTTATAATGCTAATTTAATATTGAGGTTGAGATTGGAGGTTACTTGAAGTACAAGAGGGCTTCCAAAGGGACCTAAGGACAAGTATAAGTAAGAAACCAATGGAGAAGTTTGGAGGGCAAGAAGATCAAGGACTATTCTTCTTATGTGGTGGAAGAGGCTTCAAGTGACTTAGCCACAAGCAGTAAAAGGAGTCACAAGAGAGATTGAAGGATGCCTTGGACGCAGGAGAGAGATTGTGCTCTATTATGTGTCTTTGTGTAGGTTGCAGTGATTAAATCCCTAAGAAAAGGAGAGCATAGGTTGGAGAAGAGGACACATCTAGGTGGAAGCTGGCCTCAAGCCCAAGAAACAGGTCGCAACACTTCCTAGGCTAACCACGGGAGAGCTAAAGGAACTCACAACAGAGGAAGATAGGCCGAGACCTGTGTTAGGGCTAGTTTTCCTACTTGCAGCAAGGATAAATTAGGTCGTAGGCCTGTGGTGGACTGTGGAGACCTGCCGTAGTCAGAACATGAGGTCTGAGGGTTGTAATAAGAAGATAAGGTCTGGTTGAGGGCTAGAATAAGAGGCTGAGGGCGATTCAATCTATAGGAAGTCTGTAGAGGCAGGATGGCTGTAAGGGACAATAGGCCTTGTTACCGCTCAAACTAGCAGGGGACCTAAAGGGAAAATGCTACGCCAAGGGCAACAAATGGAGACTTAGCCCACTGTCACCTCAGCTAAGGCTCCCTTCTATTTACAGACTTTCACCAATGGGAGGAGACCCAGTATATTATGGAGTCACCGATGAAAGATAAATCAATGAAAGAATGTGGAGTGACCCAAATAATTCCTTTCCCCGAAGAGCTTGAAGGATGGAGCTTACTTGCTTTCTAAGCAAGGTACATTGTATTCTAGGGAAAGGAAGAGAGGATTTGAGGGTTAGATTTATGGGATATGACTTGTGAAGGAGTTTTCGAATCCCTAAAATCCTTGTTGAAATTGGTACCCCTGATGGTTCTTGAAGATTTGTCTTTCCAAAGGAATGGGACCACATGAGACCGAGCGGACCCAGTCTAGGGTTGGGGAAAGATTATGGCAACCAATGATGTTCTTACCCTAGACAAGGTGGGGGAAATGATCAAAGAAAGAATTTTTACTTGAAGGTGTTGAATTGATCCTATGAGGCACTAGCCTTGGGTATGCTAGGGCAAAGTTTGATCTTGGAGTTAGGGCTCAACTTTTCTCCCAATTCCACCGTCATAATGGCTTCAAAATTGGAGGCCTTGAGGAGACACCAGCGCAAGACACCCTAGGAGATCAAACTTTTTGGAGGGATACTTTGTTGGGAAAATGATGCCCTAGGTGACCCAACTTGGCTAGACCTAGGAAAAGGTGAAATAAGCTGGTTTAAGGTGACCACCTTTTGGTAGATCAATGTCTTAGTCTTGGGAGAATGGAGTCTATGATGAATATGAGTGGGGACCTTTGGTTCTTGTTCAAGGAGGCCTCAAGACTACTTTGCTAGCCTTCTAGGTCTAAGAGAAGCGATCTTGTAACTTTTATACTTCCATGTGCAAGGAAGGTGGCTTATCAAGGTCAATTCGTTGATAAAATTACCCCGAGGAGATTATGTTCACATTACATGGCCCATACATTGAGAGATGCTATAATAGAGACAAAATTTCACAATTTAAGCAATAAATTTGTGCAACAATTAGCCCCAAGAATAGGGAAAATCTCAATCCAATGTATATGACAAAGTAAAACAAGAATAACATTAAAATCATGTACTTACATGTAATAGAATATATCCAACCATCCACAATTGACAAGAAAAAAGCTCCAAGACAAGATAGACCAATATCCACACATTAAAATTCATCCATAAAGCTCCAATTCATCCTCTAGAAAAAGTGTGAAATTCTCAAGGGAGAGCAAAGATCCAATCCAAAGTGATGATGAGCAAATGAACTCATCTCACTTGTATTTATACACTAATGAGGAGTTCGAATTAGCCTCCTTGGCCTACATAAGCCCCAAAAATAAAATAATGTTCTAATAATTCAACTTTCGGTGACAAGCCCACCAAATTAGCTCATAAATAAAAGAATAATTCTCTCAAGAGATCAAATAATAATTTATGCATGTCGGAGGGCCCTCTAAGAGGCCTAATGATGTCCATGGGTGCCATAATAAAGAGTAGGACCCTCAAAGAAGTGGACAAGGGGTTGGCCCTTTGTAATAACCTGTGGTGCTCCAAATGACAAGTGGGGGCACACAAGTGTCCTCATGGGTATCCAAACAAATCGAAGATGCTTGTAGATTGCTTGCAAGAGCTAGGATGATGGTGTAGGTGATGCCACATCATCATGCAAGTCCTGGATCATCTGCCAAGTGTATGGTGCAAATCTGTGGCTAGTTGGGCATGATGGATCAGGTGCATCTTCCTCGTCCAATACGTGAATCACGAGCAATATCTGAATGGCAGTGGGGATCCATGGAGTGTTGTCTGCTATTGTGGAGGCCCATGGCTCTCAACGCACACCCTACATGTGCGTTGACAACCATACCCAAGATGGAGACCATCTGCAATCTTGCATAAGATCCAATGCGTCCCATAGCCTTCTAGTACAACAAGTCATTGGGGAAATCGAATAAATGAGCTTACCAATCATGGACCACAGGTGGGGACTTCATAATGGCTTGCCTTTCCATAATGGGCTTCAGGATGTGCCAGTGTCTCGTAAACTCCAAATGGGGTTAACTGAGAATCCTATTAGGTGGTTTCTACTTCTAAAGGGAATAGATAATATATTCAAGGTACATCCTTCAAAAGGTGGTGGTATGTGATAGATAGGTGAAAGAAGGAGGGGTTGAGAAGGGGCAGCCTTAGGTCACACGCTGGGGTACAAGGGTAGCTAATAAGAGGGAATCCCACACTTGGGTTTATAATGTATAGGAGGGAGCAATCGTGGTACATGAGGTGCCCCAACCTTGATTTTTCCACCCTTCTTTATATGCCTTTTGCCTTTTTATGATTTTATTTGATTAACTACTCGGGGCTCAAGGGGTAAGAGCATGATGTATAAGATATAACAGTGAATACCCCTTTTTAAGGTAGGGTGGTTTATTGCCCATCAGGGGTTGGGACAATCATGGGTTCCTATATGATGAAGGAGGTTCATAGACCCTGTAGGAACCAGGGTGACGACCATGATGATGGGGTAGAGCTCATGTATAGGCTTTTGCCCATGTGCTAAATGTGTTTGTCCCAGCCACCTTTTGCATTTTGTGGTACATTTTCTTGTTGAATGTGACCAAATATGCTTTTATCTTTCTTTTTAGCTGCATCAACCTCTGGGGCATCATTCCAAGCCTAACCCTTGTGGGCAAGGGAAAGGGGTGAGCTAACCCTATGTGGACACAGTGGAGGAATGTGGACCCAGGCGGGAGAAATGATGATTGGGTTAATAATGAGTGGAAAGGGGGTAATATAAGCAGATAATGGAGTGGGACCATGTAACCAAAATCGGTGTTTCCCATGGAATACCATCCCTAAAGCCAAATGGTCAATAAAAGAGATCCTAGGGAACTAGAATGCAAGGTTACTATCCAAAATGGGTCTAGGGGACAAGGGCACAGACCTAACCCATTCTTTCTGCTGAATCCCCCCATTAATCCATGCCCAAAAGTGTCCATGATAAGCAAACTACAATACTCAATTACCAAATGACAAGGCATACCTTTATGTTCGGGAGGCCCACCTTCAAACATACAATCATGGCAGATGGGCGAGGGACCACATCGCTAGCTCAAGTGGCAGAGGAATGGCACAGTGAGCTAGCTGGTGGCTGCAAGGGGCAGTAGCTGAGGACCATGGCGGAAAAAAAATTCTCTTATGGATATGACCCACAAAATGGTCGGTAACATCTGGCTCCAACTGGGACGTCATCTCTTGAAGAAGTGGGCGAAGCTACTCGAACGGGAGGTCACAAGAACTCCAACAATCTCTTGGTTATCGTAGACGTGTCAAGTTGTCAACTGCACATATAATAGATGGAAAAACACGGGGAAACATGCTTTTGCGGCGTCTCATGATCTCGCAAGCTATATGTCAGGCCATAAAATCAACATAAAATAAAATATGTAGATATGCACCTATTTACCATGAGAAATATCATATCATGTTATTCCTAATGCAAAATCAACATGCGATGCACCCTACTCTACCATGCATATGATACAATGTCAAGTGCTAGGTATAATAATAGACCCAATGCAACCAACATGTCAATTGATCAACACAAGAATGCACGCTTCCATGATTATTTTTGCAATGGACTCGACAATATAAATGGTAATAATGATGCGAGGAGTTACAGGGGTGGGAGGTGGGAAAACAAGAGACCCATATTATATAGAAAGGAACCCTAGAAGAAGGGAAAGGCATCAACTAAGAAGATTGAATTTGGTCTTCTAACCAGGAGATAGAAATGTCAATGATCAAGTACATGAATCTTTGATGAAGAGCTATCTCGGGCCTATCACCCTCTAGGTAAGAAGGATTGAATGTCCCGAAAATATTTAGGATGATATTATTTTGGTCATTGGGAAAACAGGAAATGGACTCATCATTGTATTTGGGAAAAAGCCATGATTCGTAGTTCTTTGTAGGGGAAAGCAACTCTTCATCAAGACTAGGGGAATGAACATTATCAAAAACCTATATTTCTAGGGCAGGGGAGGAATGCTCAAACATGAAGAAAACCCCTTTAGCAGGGGCATGGCCTAAGGAAGCATCTTCCTCAGTTTCTTCTATATTAGATTCATCATAATTTCCCACAATCTTGGAAGGCTCTTCTTTGATTGAATCATCTTGGAACATAAAGAAGAGACCTTTCCAATCACTAGGAAGAGCTTCATAAGGACCAACATTGTTATTCAAAAGGGGCGGAGCATTTTCTTCTTCCCCGAGCTCATTCTTATGGACTTGAGAAACCATGGGGTCTTCATTTCTATAATCATACCTAATTCCCCAATCAACAACCCAAAAGTCACTCGTAGATTCTTCGTTTATTCGATTATCATGATCTTCCTTAGAATCCTCCCATTTTTCACTATATATTTGGTGTTGGTTAGGATGCCATTCATTCTCTTCTTTAGATAGGGAGGATTTTTCCTCCTTCATCCGTTCCCGAAGAATGATCTCCAAGGTATTTACTACATGATTTTGATAAAATGCCTCAAGAAGAAGGTCATCGGTAGGACTCTGTTTATATTCACTCTTCGTGTTACAAAGCCTTTTCGATTGCTCACAATAGTGGGAGAAAATATTTTGGGAGTTATACGTGGCCATCAGTTTCCTGCAAGACTTTTCATATTCCATCATCCATTCTTGCAATGTCTGAGGGCTCTTAGGGTTGAGATCCTCATTATCCTTAGAGGACATGCTTTCCAATTCACGAGTCTCTCCTTTGGCACCATCATTAAAGTATGCATCGATAAGAGGCTCTTCCTCAAGCATAAAACCATATTCAATAACTTCCTCCTCTCGAAGGGCCATATCTAACATTTGGGATTTGTCTTCATGAGATTGGAAACTCAACCCTTCATGCAATAAGAAGTGCATAGTCAACATTGGAAGAGAAGGAATACTTTTAGGTTTACATGACTCAAGCCAAGCGGTACTTGGGGTAATGGATAGGACAAACAATTCCATTTGGCCACAAGGTTGAGTTATACATTGTTTTTAAAGGTACCTTATGAACCTTACCACGTGGTTGGCTGCGAAATGTGTATCCCCATCGAACATTGGCATATTCTTTATGGATTTCGATGAAGGATATCTTGGGGTCCTTGTCATATCTATGGTGGGAAAATATGCGGTTGACATGTTGTTGGGTCCTTAATGACATGGGAGTCGCCAGGGTGAATGAAATTGCCTTAACAAATGCTTGCTTCACCCTACAAGCATTGACTTTGAAATTCAATGAAGAACTAGGGCTTCATTCTTCCAATGGAGTCGCTAATAATGTTATGTCAATATTTCGTATGGGGAACCAAACACACGTTTTGTGTCCCCGACAACGATGGCAAAATGTTATCGCTCAAACTACCAAGGCACCTAAAGGGGATCCCTAAAGGGAAAATGCTAGGTCAAGGGCAACAAATGGAGACTTAGCCCACTGTCACCTCATGTAAGGCTCCCTTCTATTTATGGACTTTCACTGATGGGAGGGGACTCGGTATATTATGGAGTCACCAATGAAAGATAAATCAATGAAAGAATGTGGAGTGACCCAAACAATTCCTTTCCCCGAAGAGCTTGAAGGATGGAGCTGACTTGCTTTCTAAGCAAGGTACAATGTATTCTAGGGAAAGGAAGGGAGGATTTGAGGGTTAGATTTATGCGATATGACTTGTGAAGGAGTTTCCCAATCCCTAAAATCCTTGTTGAAATTGGTACCCCTGATGGTTCTTGAAGATTTGTCTTTTCAAAGGAATGGGACCACACGTGACCGAGCAGACCTAGTCTAGGGTTGGGACAAGAGTATGGCAACCAATGATGTTCTTACCCTAGACAAGGTGGGGGAGAGGATCAAAGAATAATTTTCACTTGAAGGTGTTGAATTGATCCTTTGAGGCACTAGCCTTGGGGATGCTAGGAAACAAAGTTTGATCTCAGAGCTAGGGCTTGGCTTTGCTCCTAATTCCACCGTCGGAATGGCTTCAAAATTGGAGGAGGCCTTGAGAAGACACCAGTGCAAGGGAACCTAGGAGATCGAACTTTTTGGAGGGATTGTTTGTCAGGTTAATGATGCCCTAGGTGACCCAACTTGGCTAGACCTGGGAAAAGGTGAAATAAGTTGGTTTAAGGTGACCACCTTTTGGTAGATCAATGCCTTGGTCTTGGGAGAATGGAGTCTATGATGAATATGAGTGGGGACCTTTGGTTCTTGTTCAAGGAGGCCTCAAGACTACCTCGCTAACCTTCTAGGTCAAAGAGAAGTGATCTTGCAATTTTTATACTTTGATGTGCAAGGGATATGGCTTATCAAGGTCAATTCGTTGATAGAATTACTGCTAGGAAATTTCGTTCACATTACATGGTCCATATATTGAGAGATGCTATATTAGAGACAAAATTCCACAATTTAAGCAATAAATGCATGCAACAATTAGCCCTGAGAATAGCGAAAATCCCAATCCAATGTATATGAAAAAGTAAAACAAGAATAACATTAAAAGCATGTACTCACATGTAATAGAATTGTTAATTTTTCATAGGGCGACATTGTTCTTTGCTATGATAGTTGTATTTCATCATTAATACATTAAGTTCACCCCATATCATCATTGCATTATTTAGATCTAAACCATTATACATCAGCATATGCAATTACATAGAAAGAAACAACATCACCATCATCATCAATGCAGCGGAGCATAAAAGGAACAATAGAAGAAAGCATGCACACACATAGAGACACCGGGAGTGGTCCGAGACCAAGGCAAAACCCACTATGGGGAAACCCTTGTAAATCTTCTTCTTCTTATATCGTCATTGAATGATGCAGCAAACGAGAGTACAATGATCCATAACTTTATCTATACAACAAAACCATACTACATGAAACAAATCTAATCATGCTAGGAATCAGAACCCTCATACTGATGGTTATAATGTGCTATCACAAACTGATGTCAACTGCTGTATACTGTTGTCACTGTGTCGAACACTGCTAAGCACTGTTGTCACTTTCAATCAACCTGTTAGGCCCCTATACCAATAGGTGTCATATGTCATGATTGACTTGATGAGCTATGCAATATGTTCATACATTTTCTTGTTGCAAAGGTTTTCCATATTTTCAAAAAATAAAAAAATTTAAAAAATGTAAAGAGGGTATACCCTAAAAGAAAAATCAACGGGTAAAAAGAATAAAAGATGGTCAAAAAATTGAAAGAAAATGAACCCCAACAAAAAGAAAGACCAGGAAAGTGTGCAAGTCTAAATGCCACTACTTTTAGTTTTGCAAAATAAACAATTGTGTGCAGTTTATCACTTATGCCACAATTCATGAATAGTCAAATAGTTTAAACTTGGTTAATTCATTATTCAATTTCATGTTGTAGAAATAGAGAATAAATATCTGACCAAACAGTGTAATCTTGGCAGATAAGTAGATAGGTAGAGTGAAAAAAGGAGTTCAACAGTTTAATCTGAGCCCTTGGATGTAATAAGTGTAGATTTAGATAGATATCATTATGTAAAAGAAAAGAAAGTGAGAAAAGGGTTTGCCAATTTAAGTGCAGTGTGCACCCTAATAAAGAAGCGAAAATGCTAGGATAAAGTAGGTAGGGTAAGTAGATGATGGTTGAAGAATAAATGTGTGGTGAATGGTTAAGTTTAATGCTTAAATCTGTTGTTTTTATTACTTGAACAAAGCACAACTTACATTGGATACAACCCATCAAAGAAACAAAGTCAGATTAATTAATTTCCCTATCCATTTTCCTGTTAAGTTTCACTAACTTCCCCTAAGTATTAAAGGCATTTACAAAGTTAAAGGGGCTCAGAGCATTTCTCTGACTTCTGGAGGGACCGGACCCTCGACCCAATAATTTATAAAGCCTAAGTACTTAAACCATTCATTCCCCTTCATAGGTTTTTCCTAAGTAAAATCTTATTTTACTTGGGGAAATTACAAAATTTTCTACAAAAAAACCCTTGTTTCACTTTAGCCTAAGTTTAAATACACACTTTAAACGTTTTATACTTAGCGCTTTTATTTCATTATCTCATATTAACTACTAACCTATATTATATAAATCCCCTATAAAAATCTACCCACTCCCGTACTATTATAATTATGTAAATAATCCCAAAATTCTTATATATCCCGCCCCGGGTTAATTATAACCATAATACATTCTAAAAAGGAATTAATTAGTTAATCAATAACTAATTAATAGCTTTGACCCCCCGCAACATCAAAACGGGATTAATTAACCCTCATGGTTAATTAATAACCTCATCAGCCAATCCCGCCGCCCCCGATGTGATTAAATAATACTTAATTATATTGGGACCTGCCTGCACTAAACCCCTGTCACTTCATACCCCTCGACCACTGTCCGATCACATCTCCCATATCCGACGACCACAATGCATATAGCACAACCCTTTGTGACCGCACGTTAGCGTGCGATCACAAAGCAGTTTTGTGCACAGTACCTTGCCACGTGTCGCTTTTTCTATGGAATCGTTGGCCCAATGCAAAATACCACCCTTCCCCATAAGCGGTGCGATATGAAACCGTTTACCGCCCTCCCACAAACGATAAAACATCATGTTGTTTTGCCGCTGACGCCACTCGTCCAAATTCTAAAGCCTGCCAACTCTGACTTTGTATATAAAACAAATAAGTCGTTTTCATTGTTTTATCCTGCAAACCTGTACACCCATGCAAAAACGTCGAGGTCTACTAGTTCGAGCTTTTAGCTGCCAACTTGGTCCAGACTTTGCAGCCAACACAGCGCAGAGCCCTTCAGCCATATCCAGTACTTGCATTTCATTGTTCATTCCCCAAAAAACAAGTATTTACCCAATTCTTGATAAAAACCCTGCAAATACTTGTTTTCCACTGTAAATTGACAAAAAAGGCCAAAATTCATTATAATTCAGTTATTACTTTCGTCATTTAAGTTCCCCAGACCCTTTGCTTTGCCCATTTCACAAAGAAAACCTCAAATCCCTTTTTGAATCCACAAGAACCAGAAATGGAAACCCCGGTAGCTTTGAATGTTGCACCTATCAATGCTCCTCATTGAGAATTAGACTATCTGCCTCTCGCAGATAAGGACTTTCAGATAAAACACTTAATCACTACCACTAATAAAAATCACCTCAAAGTCTTTTGCCAATGTAGGGATAACTACTTGAATGGTTATGATGTCATGGGATTGTGGGAATCCAATCTTCCCATACACTTTTTTCCCTCTGTCCATGTTTTCCCTGATGTAATCCATCAATGCCATGCCAACTATGACCCCATCCACAGAGCAGTTATGTCTCCCAACCAAACAGTCATTTTCTCAATAACTGTTGAATCAATCAATGAAATGCTCCAATTTCACTTAGGTCAAACCCTCACTCCTATTTCCATCGGAAATTTACTTGAAGAATCCACCAAAATGTCCCCATCTGAACTGAATCGTCTCCGTCAAACTTTTATACAAGAGAAATATCAGACCACAAGTCCTCCTCCTTATGGGTCAGTTTTCGTCACTGATATGGGTAAACTCATTGTTGATATGATATCTGCAGTTATGGGATTCAACACTAGGGAGTATGTAGATGAGTTAACCCTAGTGTTGATGTCCATCTTTACTCCTAGCCAATCTCTTGCTATTAAGTACGATTATGTCTCATTTATTGCTAATAAAATTCATGACCAGTTCATAAGACTGAAGAATGAAAGGGTTTTCAAATATACCACTTTCATATATCACCTCATGCTCTATTATCAGTCAGACAATTTCCCATTTCTTATCATAAAACTTGATACCAAGGGTAATCCAAGGTCTGTTATCTTTTGGACTTCCATCTTTCATAAATTTCCATCCAACCCTTACTCCTATAATGAGTTCATTGATCAGTTTGTCTATCCAGCTACTACCTTGTTAACAGGGGTTTCACCTCCTAGAATTAGTGGTGACATTAAGAAGATCATTCAGCTCTTCAAACAACATAAAGTGGGCGATTGGTATTTATACCAGAACCATACAGAAATCAGGATATATGGATGTGAGCTTTCTCCATTCAAGCTGCCTAGATATGTTCAAATGAGACTGTTTGCATTGGAATATTTCAGACAAATGATAAATTCAGACTTGGTTCATTTTCACAAAGCCAAAAAGAAAGCACAACTCAGAATCAAGAACCAACTAGGCCCTTTCGTCTGCAACACTAGGGAAGCATGGAAAGAAGCAGAGAAAATTCTAGAAGATCAGCGTAAACTACACAAAAGTTTCAGTTGGTTTTTTTATGATCCCCATAGCTTCATCTGTGATAGAAGGATGAAAAATAGACTATCAACTTACATACATCACATGATTCCAGAGATTGAACAATTTGAAAATATGGATGAATGGAGGGAAGGTACCTTAGTGGAAACTGATACTGACCAGGTCAATATAGAAAATGTAATAAAGGATCTTGAAAAACACTTGACCTGGATTCTTTTGGACAGGTACAGTTTGATACTTCTCAAAGATCAACATCAGAGATCAGTGCCTCTACAACTGAAACCTCTCAGAAGCACTCACAGGATACCAGCATACCACTCTCAGGGACATCCAAGGGAAAAGGACCAGAGACTAGCACCCAAGTAACAAAACAATCAGTCATGTCTAAGTAGCCTGAAACTCCTCAAGAGCAGGGTCAAACACAGGATTACCCATCTCAAGTTAATGTGGAAGAACCCCCAATTTTGCAGACTCCTTTGAATGAGGAAAGGAACAAAAAGAGAGACAGGGAAGTAGCTACCTCTGCCGTGGCCTATCAGACCAGCCTGGTGCTAAAAGGCAAAGGCTAAATCCTCATTCAGAAGAGGAAATATTTGAAGAAACCACAGACAGCCAAAGAAGAGAAGGTGTAGACAGTCACCAAACGTTCCTAGTAGGTGGGACACCTTTTAGCTCACAGAGACAGGAGCTAGAGAGACAACAGAGCATTGAAGTATCATCCTTTAAGCCTCCAGGAAATGAGAACCTGGATTTTAAAAAGAAATTCAAGGAAATCAAAGCTAGGAATGAGCCATTAAGAATCCAGGTCTACAATCAATACTTGAAAATGGCTCCCACTAATCAGAACAGGTTGATGTTAGCCTATGACATCAAGGAGGGCAAAATGGAAATAAGCCTCTTCAAACCTAAAGTGCAGAAACCTCAAATAGCTGCAGATTATTTTCAAACGAATTTTGAGGTCATGGCCAAACATATTCATCCCTTGGATCAAATTGAGTTACACAGGCAAACAGGAGAAATGATATATTCAACTTTGAAAGGTAAGGCCATGATGGCCCAAAGATTAGAGAATTCTCTAAATAATATAACTGCCCAATTACAACTGGAGAGAGCCTCCTCACAGGCTAAGGATAAGAAAATTAAATCTTTGGAAGAATTAGTAATTGGATTGGGACATAATCCAAAGGATGTGAAGGCTGCAGAAGCCTTAATAAAGAAAAAAGATGAAGACGTAGCTGCCTTGAGAAAGCAGCTTAAATTACCCCCATCCAGACATCCACAAACTCTAGAAATTATTCAGAAGAAGTTTGAAGAGGAGCTTATGGACTTATTCCTACAACTTAATGAACAACTGAAGGAAACCGAGCAAGGCTAGAAAGATCACTCAAAAGCAAGCAGAGCGAGTCGACCTCCCAGCCACTAAATGTGATACCAGTGGTCTCCACCGCAGTCCCTTTAACACTAGCAACAGCTTTGGCACCCAATGTCCCTATGGCCACAGCTGAAGCAGTCACAGGTACAGGTACAGGAACAACACCAGCAGAAACTTCGGTCTAAGTACAGAGGAATTAATAAAATCAATGGAGGAGATGAAACTCCAAGTTTCAAAGCCGCAAAAGGTAAAAGAACAATATGTTACCTTAGAACAGAGATATGACCTTTCAAAAATAAATTTTGCAGAAAAAGTGAGGGAAAATAAAGGGTTAGAACAAAAGGTGAAATCATTAGAAAAAGACCTCACATTTGACAAGCCCTTGGCAGATATCAAGAAGATTCTTTGGACCAACATCACTTAGTCAATAAATGATGTTTGGCCATCAATACAAATAATATCTGAACATATTGATTTAGTAAAAGTAGCACTGGAAGAAATTCGGAGGACAAAGGAAGAATTAGGAAGGATACCTGAGGAAGCCACCAGGCTTATAAATTTTTTGAATAGTAAGAACAAGTATCAGCTGGAAGAAATTGGCATTGAAGACAGAACAAGGACCATTCTGGAAGTAAAAAAGGTATTAATTAAGAGGTCTCTAATGCAAAACTTGGAAAGAAGATGCCAAAACATGCAGGAGGAGATTAATGCTTTTATGGAGAAATTTAATATTTTGCAGAACAAAGGGCTACCCAGTCCTTTAGTTATCAATGATAAATTAATGAAGCATATAGATTATGTTGACAAATTGGATCAATATGCAGATAACTAGGCAAGTTCATCAACCAGTACATCAACACCAAAGGCACTGCCTACAGACTGAGTTCTCTACGACAGTCTAGAGAACCTTTTCTATGTTGAGCATGAGTTAAAGCATTTGTTTCCAGTTCAGCCCACTTTTTTCAAGTACACTGAGACTGGTGAAATCCTCAAGAAACTTCAAAGGACCAGGATACCACAGGAAAAATGGTGGACAAAAATACTAGATATTTTGTAAATTTATCCTTGGTAAAAAATAAATTTTCATTATTTACTACAGTCAATGATGATAAAAGAGGATGAACAAGGATCAAACAAGTAAAGAGTATTAGAACAGGGCAAAGTGTATTAGTGAGAAAGTGAAAAGCAGAACAACCAGCACTAATTTATGAAGAAGACAACAAGATGCCTCATCTCAAGGCCTGCCTCTAGCTCATTCACAAAAACAGGGACAACAAGCCATCAGTTTACTTTATCTTCTATCTACGAGACCATCTGTCTCTATTTTCATGTAACTTATAGTTAGTCACCCTAGAATATATCTCTCTTGGTTATGAGATATTGTAAAATTTTTGTATAAATACTCCCTCATTCATAGTATTGAGGGTGGATTCTTCGACATTGCTGTAAAACTGATTACTTTAGAATAAAGTGTTGTTGGACCAAATCTTGCATGGTTGGCTGGATGTAGAATTGATACAAAGGACTTTTCACAGGATTCAAGTGCCATACACCGGACAAATAAGTATTTTATAACTCATGTGTTATTGTTTTTCTGTTTAATATTTCAATTATGTTCCATATATGAATATTAAAACGAAAAAGCATAATTGAGAAAGTGCTTAAGCGCAATATGTTTTCAATCGTTTTTATTCTTAATATTTTCCTCTAAACTATGATATGCAAAGAAATTTTAATTGCTCCTGCTTCTTAGTTTATCATTTAAATAATTTAGTAAATAATTCTTAATTGCTTTTTACTGGTGATCATCCAATTTCTCTCTTCTCAAGACATGTGGAAGGATCCTTAATTGCCCTTCTTCACTTTTGAACCCATCTCATCCTTTCAAGTTATCATTTGTTCCTTGTTTAGCTATATTGCCTTGTGAAACCATCCTTTGTTGAGAAACCAAATCCAGTTGAGCCATCTTCTTTTGACTCCATTAGCCTAGTGGCCTGAAATATTCAGTTATACCCTTTTGCTATTGAATTTCACCAACAAACTCAATCAAAATCCCAAAGCTTTCATAACTAGCCTAAAACCTTATAAAACAAAGCTAAACCTTAAAGAGAGAGCCCTTTCTAGGTACAGATTGGCTAGATTATGTACCCAAAAGTTGGTTGTGGTTACCTTGGACCCCTTTCCTCTTCTTACAACTAGGAAAATCTGAGTGATAACACAACCCAATACATATGTTTGCAGTGGAAACTAACAAATTAGATCTACAAATCCACAAATTTGTATTACATAAGAGAGAAACCCAGATCTACCAGATCACTGAAGTCAACTGAAGCTAAGATGTCAAACCCTAGCTTAGAACCTTGGTCACTCTCATCAAACCATCTTTGTGCGACTGAAAACTCCTTGGTCACTCTCTCTATCATTGTATGTGAGCGATTGTAACTGTAGGTTCGCTCTCTCTATCATTGTATGCGAGCGACTGTGGCACTGCACTAAAACCCAAAGTCGCACTCTTGCTGAGCTGTGCGAGCGACCGACAAACCAAAGTCACACCCTTGGTGAGCTGTGCGAGCGACCGACAAACCAAAGTCACACCCTTGGCGAGCGATTGAGATGATAAGGTCTCTCCCACGGCTACCTTATGCGAGTGACTGGGGGCTAGAACCTTCCAATCTGCATCTGAACCCAAAGTTGTTCTCACTGAACTGTCTTAGAGCGACCAGAGAGCTAGAGTTGCTCTCTTGCCCACTCTGTGCTTGCGATTGAGGACGAAAAACCTCTGTTCTGTTCCAGCGACCCAGATCCAGAAAACCCTAACCCAGAGCGAACCTTTCGCCTGTAATTTCGGACCTTGTGCGAACTTTTGCCGATGAACCTGTGCAAGCCAAAAAAAAATAGAAGAATAGAAACATATCTTGATCAAGTGTGTTCAAATGAACTTGAGGTCGCTTCCTTTTATTGGCTTTCTTGAAGGTTTACTTAGGGTTGAAGTTAACCCATGCAGTTACCCAAGTGGTTAGGGCCGACCCATTCCATAATACATGTATGAATAAAATAATTCATAACTCAACTTTCGCTTAACCAAATTGGGTGATCTTTAGGTCGATTTTGGTCCTCTCGAAAAGCGGAATCCAATGCAATCACTATCTCGGTCATTTGAGTTGTCCAAGGTGGAATTTTTCTGCAGTTGCCAAAATTAACAAGAATACATCCAATCACCCACAATTGACAAGAAAGAAGGTCGAAGACAAGATAGACCAATATCCACACATCAAAATTCATCCATAAAGCTCCAATTCATCCTCTAGAAAAAGTGTGAAATTCTCAAAAGAGATAAAATATCCAATCCAAAGTGATGATGAGCAAATGAAATCATCTCGCTTGTATTTATACACTAATGAGAAGTTCGAATTAGCCTCCTTGGCCTACATAAGTCCCAAAAATAAAATAATGTTATAATAATTAAACTTTTGGTGATAAGCCTACCAAACTAGCTCATAAATGAAAGAATAAGCCTCTCAAGAGGTCAAATAATAATCAATGCATGTCGTAGGGCCCTCTAAGAGGCCTAATGAGGTCCATGGGGGACATAATGAAGAGTAGGACCCTCAAAAGCAGTGGACAAGGGGTTGGCCCCTTGTAATAACTTGTGGTGTTCGAAATGACATGTGGGGGCACACAAGTGTCGTCACGGGTCTCCAAAAAAATCGAAGATGCCCGTAAATCGCTTGCAAGGGCTAGGATGATGGTGTAGGTGATGCCACATCATCGTATGCAAGTCCTGGATCATCTGCCAAGTGTATGGTGCAAATCTGGTGTCAACAAGGCATGATGGATCAGGTGCATCTTCCTTCTCTAATAAGTGAACCACAAGCAATCTTTGAATGGCCGTGGGGATCCATGGAGTGTTGTCTGTTGCTGTGGAGGCCCATTGCTCTCAACGCACACCCTACATGTGTTAATGTAGCCCTCTGTAGGATTAGGACCCCGCATAGGGAGACCAAACCCAAGATGGAAACCATCTGCAATCCTGCATAAGATCCAATGTGCCCCCTAGCCTTCCAGTACAAAAAGTCATTAGAGAAATCTAGTAATTGAGCTTACCAATCATGGACCATAGGTGGGGACTTCATAATGGCATGCCCTTCCATAATGGGCTTCGGGATGTGCCAGTGTCTCCTAAACTCCAAATGGGGTTAACCCAGAGTCCTATTAGGTGTTTTCTACTTCTAAAGAGGATAATATATTCAAGGTACATCCTTCAAAAGGTGGTGGTATGTGATAGATAGGTGAATGAAGTAGGGGATGAGAAGGGGCAGCCCTAGGTGATGGGGTACAAGGGTAGCTAATAAAAGGGAAGCTCACACTTGGGTTTATAATGCATAGGAGGGAGCAATCGTGGTACATGAGGTGCCCCGGCCTTGAGTTTTCCACCTTTCTTTATATGCCTTTTGCCTTTTTATGATTTTCTTTGATTAACTGCTCGGGGATCAAGGGGTAAGGGCATGATGTATATGATATAACAGTAAATACCCCTTTTAAAGTAGGGCGGTTTATTGCCCACTAGGGGTTGGGACAATCATGGGTTGCTATATGATGAAGGAGGTTCATAGAACCTGTAGGAACCAGGGTGATGGCCACGATGATGGGGTAGAGCTCATGTATAGGCTTTTGCTCATGTGCTAAATGTGTTTGTCTCGCCCATCTTTTGCATTTTGTGGGACATTTTCCTGTTGAATATGGCCAAATATGCTTTTATCTTTCTTTTTAGCTGCATCAACCGCTGGGGCATCATTCCAAGCCTAACCCAAGGTGTGGGCAAGGGGAAGGGGCGAGCTAACCATATGTGGACCTAGTGGAGGAATCCTAGGCGGGAGAAATCATGAACGGAGTAATAATGAGTTGAAAGGGGGTAATATAAGCGGAATAGGGAGTGGAATCATGTAACCAAAATTAGGGTTTCCCATGAAATACCATCCCTAAAGCCAAATGGCCAGTAAAAGAGATCCCACAGGACTAGAATGCAAAGTTACTATCCAAAAGGGGTCTAGGGGACAAGGGCACAAACCTAACCCATTCTTTCTGCGAATCCCCCCATTAATCTATGCCCAGAAGTGTCCATGATAAGCAAAATAGAATAATCAATTACCAAATGACAAAGCATACCTTTAGGTTTGAGAGGCCTACCTTCAAACATACGATCATGGCAGATGGGCAAGGGAACACATGGCTGACTCGGGTGGCGGAGAAATGGCACAATGAGCTAGCTGGTGGTTGTAAGGGGCTGCTGGCTGTCAGTTGAGGATCATCTTGGAAAAAAAAAATTCTCCTATGGATATCACCCACAAAATGGCGGGTAACATGCCTAAGGGACAATAGGCTAGTGCAAGGAATAACAAGATGACCGTGGAGAGAAAAGGTGAATTGTCTGCTACAAGAAGGCTATACAAGGACTCCTAGGTAAGCAAACTGTTATTTGGGTAATTTAAGGAGGGTTCGTAATGTCATAGTTTGCTTCAACAGTGTAGATAGGGCATTGTAGGTGTCTATATTTGGGAAGACAAGCTTAGAGGACAAAGCCTTAGCCCTAGGAATTTGGTCTAAAGGATCAAACTTGATATTTGGCATTGTATAGGGATGTAAATGGCCACTATCCCCGGTATAGGAGCCTTGATGATTTTTTTATTAATGAAATTGTAAGAAATCAAAGTAGGACATTTATTCTTGTGTACTATACATTGATCTAATTGCTGGTGTAATTTTTGTTGTGCAAAAGTTTTAAAGTTATGCATTTTCAACGTGTTGATGTTTTCTAGCTAAAGCATAGATCAAACCTGGGGTGCATGGAATTCTAACACTTAGGAGGGTCCACTACCCTCCTAGAAGAATGGGATGTTTGACAAGATGTTTAACCATGAGTTTGAGCATGGTTTGGGTCAAGAGAGGATGCTTCTTTAGATTTATGTTGATAAGTCTTCCCTTTATAACATTCAACATACATCTGTTTAAGCTCATCATTGGAAGGTATCCTATCGAACAAGCTAGTAGATTTATCCACTTAAGGCTCAGTTCCTCTTGGCTTGGGTCTGTCAAACAATTCACCGATACCTTCAAAAGAAGATAAAGTGCACGTGTCTTGGAAACTAGACCCTTCAGACTTGCTTGCATTGTGTGCCTTTGCAAAAGCTTGGCGAATGAAATCAGAGTAGAAGGCGTCACACTCCCTACAGAAAATCAGACTAAACTGCTCAAGGGTGTTGTTAGACTCCAAATAATTAGGCGGTTTATGACCCTGGTATGGAGGTTTAAGAATAGTTTTAGAAAGGAAATTATTATTGTGTTGGAAGGACTATTGATCATGTTCCATTTGAACCACTTTGTTTTGCATGACTTGATGGCTTTGCATCATTTAATTCATGGTCAACTGCAATTCTTGAAGTTGGTGAGTTGTTCGTGACATATAATCATCTCAGTTAGAAGTTGAAACCTTATCTTTACTCCTAGATCTATTGTTGATTTGCAGTGGCATCGGATGTGCTCTAGCAACAAAATTTGGTGGAGAGGTTTGGGTACATGAGATCTCCAATACCCAGAAAGGGTTTGGGGAGATTCTAAACAGATCAGGAGATATTAAAATAATTAATATTTTTAATGGCGTCCTTAAGTCTAAACTTAGGGAAAATAAAATATTGATGTGTATTAATATGAAACTGTGTTAGAGTGGTCCAAAAGACATGGATCAAGCCATATCTAATCTTAGCTGTTGATTAGGGACTTAATCTCGGCCGTTGAGATGTCAACAGGGAAAGTATAAGAGGAGGCTTGAGGGTCACTTGGAGAGCACACCAGATGATTAGTCATTCTATTCTCTAGAGCGGGGTTTGCTAAGATAGATAGAATTAGTGATCAGGAGAGCAGCTGAGGGGCATTAAGTACAAAAAAACAGAGAAGGTATAGATTGTGCAGGGAGAGCAGCGCAGCAGCCAAGGAGGGTGACGCAGAGCCAACAAGGGCTCACACAGGGCCACGTAGAGGCAGCCAAGTGTTGCGTAGAGCACCAGAGGGGCCAACGCAGCTGACGCAGATGTTCCCAGAGCTGATGCAAGCCTAGAAAGGCTAACACAGTGTGAGACAGAGAGGGGTTGACGCAGTCTAGTTTGGGCAGACGCTGGGGTTGCAGAGCAGTTTTGTGCTGAGGAGCTGCTGAAGGGTTTTCTGGGGTTTCAGCTAGGAGATTTCTCTCAAACTGTGAAGTATAGCTGCTAAGGAAATTCTTTGTTGAGTAGGCCAGTTTTGGCACCCATATTGTACTCTGATATTGCTTAATAAGAAAACCCTCAGATAGCTGCACTAGTTTTCCCACATTGGGTTTTTTCTGGGGACATTGGTCCAAAAATAATGCTGTCATGTGGTGTGTTTGTTCTTGTTTCTTTTAGTTGTTGATCTGTAATATGTTGAGCATGCACTGGTGTTTATTTTCAATGTTTATTTTGTAAATAACTTGTTAAAGAAAAATAACAAGTACGTATGAATAAATCAGAAAAAGTGCATGAAGGGTTTCTAAACTAAGTAAACTTAGAAACTTCAACACCTATGTTGCACGAAACTTCTAGGAACCCGACGTTTCAGGTCATGCGTACCCGAAACTCTGAAACTTGGTCGAAACTCAGTTGAAACTTGACCATCATGTAATCATATATGAGAGTTAATATAGACTTGTTTTTCCTTCTAAAATGTCATCTATGGGTCTTATTCCCTTTTTTCTTGTAAGATAATGTGTTATTCACTTGTTTATTTATATATATACATATATGACTTTTCAACTAACGTTTCCATTTTTGGGAGGTGATGTTTCTAAACGTACCCATTTCAGAAACTCTGAAACGTTTCAACGTTTTGTGCAACTTAGTCCCAGATGCATTGGTTTGCATTCTAGCACTAGGTTATGAAAGTGCTAGCATGTCAAACTTATTTTCTATAGTCCAACTGTCATCTATGTTTTCTGCGTTAGTTTTAGCAACACTAATGGTGTCCAGTTTCCTGAGATTTAGATTAAAAGAAAAGGTTCCTTTGAAAGCTTGAAGGTAGTAAGTTAGGAGGGCCTTTTCTAGAGGCTCATTACCACAAAATCTAGCAGGCCTTGAAGAGGAAAACCCTATAAGACAAAAGCTAGAAAAAGTGCTAACAATGGGGTAGAGGACTAATGTCACCTCAACCAAACCCCTTGCCATTTACGAACTGTCACCAATGGGAGGAGTTTTGATAGGTGGGAGATCACTTAAAATGGATATGCTAGGTATAAAGCAAAAAGTGATCAAGCTAGAGCTCATTCAAAAAAGAGACTCAATAATGGCTCAAGGCTTCAAGGAATCAAAACGCTCTCTAAGAAAAGCTTTAGAAATCAAGGTTCAAGACGTGGGGTTTTGAGGTTTTTCGATGGTGATAGGTATTCACAAGGTCAAGAACAAAGAGAAAGGGTTTCTTGCAAATATAATTAGCTATTTCAAGGCTCATGAAACCCTTAAGAAAGTCCTTAAGTTGAGGGAGAAGAAACTAGCGTTTCCCTCCTAGGGCAACACTTAGGGCAAGAATTTTTTTGGATGAAATTTGAGTGGATGCCCACCAAAATGACAGGTAACGTATCCAAGACCTAGCTCTTGATGTTTATGCTATCAAACCACCAAAAAGCCTCCTCCCTAAAATTTTGAACCAAGCCATAGTTTTTCTCTGTAGCCATAAAAGGATCGAATTGAAGGAGAAAATTATGGAGAAATTTTTGAGATGATCACCAAAGACTTGGACTAGTGCCTTGTCCTTTAGGCATATGGAGTCAAGGATGTGATAGATAAGCCAAATTTGTTGCTAGGGAGGCCGAAATTTGATGCCCTAGGTATCAAAATTCTAGTATTTAGCCATTCAATGATAAATGGAGCTTGATGGAGAGTTATAAAAATTCCTCCTCTAGGAACATTTATTATATGTTATACAATGAGTAACATATGCAATTCTCAGCTAGATGGCCATTAATTTTTTTCAACAAATTAGGGCACAATAAAGCATAAACTAGAAGCAACACTTCCATACATCAAACAAATTCAAAATGATAATCTTCAACAATAGGCACTTACAAGATATCATGTAGTATATCCATCCTTTCACCAAATAAATAACTCCGAAGACAATCCAAAATAGCTTCCAAACATCAAAATGTATTCCAAGAATCTCCAATAGCCAAGAAAGAACAAGTGCGAGTTCTCTTGTGAGGTCCGAATTCTCCAAGTCATGATGATGAGAGAATGAAATGATCTCTCTCCAATTTATACATGTCTAATGATGGCTAATTTAGCCTAAAATCCCTCAAGTTGTAACATAATGGGCAAAACTAAGTGAGGTTACAAGCAAACCTCATAGCGAATGTAAAACATAAGAATTAACCCCCAAAAGAGGTCGAATTGCTGATTTCATGCATGCATAGGCCCTTTTAGGGCATGAGTTGGGCTCCTTCAATGCCAAGTTGAGTGTAGAGGGCTCCAAAAATCTGGATCTAGCGGTTGGCCCCTAAATCTCCATGCAAATCATCCTATGGACCCCAGTTTTGTGTTTGGGGCACAAAATGGGCCTCATGGGTCTCTTGGTGATAGAATAGGTTGGTTCTGCTCCAACATTGAGGGCTTAGAGAATGGTGCTAGCCCTCCCATGTCTCAAGGGGTGAGACAAACCTCATTTGGGCCTCAGATCCGCTGCCAAATGGTGTATACATTGCTAAGTCGGCTGGGGGCATGCTGGTCCAAGTGCATCTTCTCATAAATAATGTGAGGCAAAGCATAGACTGTTGGGGTGTTGTAGGTGCCCATGGAATGGAATGATGCTCTGCAAGTGATAGGAGTCCCATGGCTATCAACGCTTCACTTGTAGGGTGTCATAATGCTCCTCTAGTGGACCGAGGCCCCTGTTAAGTTGCCGATCCCATGATGGAAACCACCTGCCAGTCACACATAATGTCAAGTGTTGCATTCTCACCAACAAGTACAATTAATCATTAGTGCATCTAAGTGAGCCAAGCTTGTTAATCAAGGGCAAATGGACACTTCATATGGGGCTTCTCTTCCAAATCTGGGGCTTTCATCACGTAATACTGTTACCTCCCTAGGTAGGAGTGGCTAATAGACAGACCCTATTAGGTGTGCCCAACCCTTAAGGGGAGAGACAGTTCCCTGGTACATCCTGCAATCAATAAGTAACATGTGAATAATGATGGAATGGAATGGGGATGAAGGGGTCTTAGGGCCAAATGCCATGGGAAAAGGGGTAACAATAATAAGGAAGTCCACATATTGGATGTACATATGTGAGAAGGTAGCAATCATAGTTGCATGAGTTACCCCAGCCTTTGTTTTTCCCACCCTCTTTATTTGCTTTTTGCTTTTTTTTTTTTTTTTAATTTTTTCTTTGTATTACTGCTTGAAGTTCTAGGAAATAAGAGCATGTTGTGAATGATGTAAACAGTTATTACTTCTTTAAAAGTGGCGCAGTTCATCACCCACCATAGTTTGGGACATGCATGAGTTCCTTTAATGATGTGATTGGGGAAACGAGCCCTAGGAACCAGGGTGATGGTCATAATGATAAGGGGTAGAGCTCATGCTTGGCTTTTACACACATGCTATTATTAATGTCTCGACCATCTTTTGCATTTTATGATTTTTTTTCTTCTATTTCTTGCTTGTGGCCATGATATGCTTTTAACTTTCTTTTAGCTGCAACAACCTCCAAGGCAACGTTTCCAAGCTCGACCCTAGTCTTCTTGCAATTATTTCTTTTCTTTTTTGGAGCTATGGTTTCATCAAATAAACTATTAGGGGAAATGGAAGTTTCTGATTTTGGAGTCGCCTGATGAGAATCTATGTTCTTGTCTTTAGGTTATTCTTAGCAAGATTTTGTTGAAGCTTAGTCTTCAAATTATGAGAAGGTTGACTCAATTCCTCCTTTGCAACGATGCCAAATATATTGCAAAATAAAGTAGGTCCAGTGAGAGAACTCACCTAGAATAGGCCAGATCCTATGGCAATGATGAAGAAGGGTTTCCATTGTCACCTTAGCAACCTTCCTTTTGTTGTTTAGTGGAGTTTCAACAAGGGAGGCTTCCCTATGCCACCTACAAGGTATTCTAATACTATGGCTCAAGGTGACTTATTTTGGAGGTCCTAAGATAAGCAGAGAGCTTGGTAAGGCCTAAGAATACCATGATATTCTAGACCAGGGTTCAAGCTCTCTAAAGTTAGACCCATGACAAGGTTGGTATAAGTTAGGGTTTGATTGATGTTCTTTATTAAGGCATGCAATGTCATATAGAAGCATTAGAAAAATCCTTGATATGATCTTCAACAAGTAGGGAATCAAAGATTTCCAATAGAGACTAGGGCTAGTGCAAACAATAGGGTTTTAGGGTTGTTAAACATCTGCAACATCAATAATTAGGGAAGATGTCAGCCCTATTAAGGCATGCAAGACAATTTATGATGCTAAATTTTGCTTTGTTATGGTTTACACAAATTATCCTATAATAAAGAGCCACTCCCATGCAATAAAGTCACATTTACACATGAATTTGACTTTAAAACCTTAGCGGATGCCCTAGTTGTCTAGGAAAAATAGGGTTAAGGGAAATTTTATTTGATTTTAAGGTGATCAACACACTTTAGAGACCAGTGCTTTAACCTACAAAGGACGAATGGAGTATTAAGGGAATGAATTGCCAAGGAAGGACCTTGTTAGAGTAAGGGGGGTCGCACTAGGGCATCCACTTGTAAAACCCCAGCTAATATTGTTGTGAGGGGAGAAATTAATTATAAGGTCTACATGTTAAGATTTTCCTTATAGACTATGAAGAAGATAACTCAACATGCAATGATGAAGCAAAGTTCCACCGATACTGAGCATTCAATAATGGAGCAATAGAAACCCTACTTAAAACATTTAAAGCATGCAAGATATTAAAAGTCAGCAATAAAATTACAAGATTCTTCCATAATAGATCTTCTTTCAATCTCATAATAGTATCTCCAAGCCAAAAATCACATTCAAGACAAATTTCATCCACAAAAGATTCATATTATGCCCAAGTAGTGAAAAAGACAACTAACTCGCACTCCTCTAAGAGGGGTTGAATTCACGTGTGATGATGAATAATGGATAATTCACTTTACAAATAAAATTAACTAAAATCCCTAAAGACATTCACTTTTGAGTGTTACACAAGAAAGAGGTTACAAGCCAACCTCATAGCTCAAAAACAAGACAAATATGTTGTAGAAGCCCACACATGTGGCAATAAATGCTCCAATAGTGTGATGTCACCCTCCAAATGAGCTCAATAAGTACTTAAAATGTGAGGCAAGGGCGAAAAGGTTTTCCATACTCGAAGAAATGCTCAAGGATCATGTACAAGTGATCAAAAGTATTCCATGGTAAGACGTCTTGCCCAAAAGGTGCCCTACGCGCCACCCTCCCAAGAGGAAAGGGGTGATGTGGCATCATATCTCTCAAGCATTGTGGCTCGAAGATGATGTACAAGTCCTCCCTGGTCATCTCAAGGATGAACATCATCATCTAGGCTCCGGATCAAGTGATGCCCATCTAATAGTGTCAAGGCTAGCTTGGGGGCATCTTGGGTCCAATGGGCACATCATCAAAATATCCAATACTAAGCATCATGTTTTAGTTTTTGGTAGCATCAGAGGTTCTCTAGCCATGAAAATTGGTGGAGAGGCTAAGGCACATGAGTTCTAAAGAACTCAAAAACCGTTTGGTGAAATTCCAACCGGATTGTATTTTATTAATATAATTAATATTTTTAATGGAGTTCCTAAGTCTAAACTTGGGGAAATTAAAATATTAATGGGTATTAATCAAAATATGGGTGAGAATGATCTAGAAGGTGGATCAAGTCATGTTTTAATCTTAGTCGTTGGTTAGAGACTTAATCTCGGTCGTTGAAGATTCAACAGGAAAAGTATAAAATGGAGGCTTGGGGTTCATTTGGAAACACACACAGAGGGAGAGAATTGATCTAGAGTTCGATTTCTGGGGCTAGGAAGTTGAGAAATTCTAACTAAGCGATTATTCTGTAGTATAGGGGCAGTGAGAATCTGGAAGGACTTTTTGGAGAATACTGACAGAGAGGCGGAGAGAGCTTACAGAGAGGCAACACAGAATAGCCAGGAGTGTTGACGCAGAAAAGCTACCTGTCATGTAGAATCTAGAATTGCCGGAACAACCGGGAGAGTTGACATACCGGGCAGAGAAAGTGACACAGGGCTAACGCAGAAATAGCTGGGGTTAGCCGATTTTATGCCGGATCAGCGATAATTCTGTCGGGTGAAGTGAGGTAAAACTCACTCAGATTTTCCGCCAGTATTTTCTCTATAAATGATTGCTAGATGAGCATCCTAGATTTGTATTCAAATATTTCTCTTGCATAATAATAAACCCTCAGGGCAGCTGCATCAATTTTCTCGCATTGGGTATTTCTGGGGACTATTGTGTCCTATGTATCTTGTTTTTTGCTCTGTTTTCTGTTTCATGAGATCAAATATTTAATTGGTGTAGGTGGCAGAGGTAATTTGATTCAGTATTCAGAAGAGTAACTTAATGAATGTAATTTAAAAATCAAGTAGGTGAAGTAGATTTAGATTTGCTGCAGTAGGGGTTCCTTTAGAGTGTAGGAATTTTCACATCATGGACTTAGTCTTCCAGCATCTAGGGTTCCTTTGGGTGTCAAGCATCATGTGGAAGTAACAAATGGCCCAACGCTCTACACTAGGTAGGCAACTTTGCATCATTAAAGTCAATCTTGTTTTGCATTGAATGATATGGCTTCTACTGCTCTGTTGAGGTGGTGGGACAATCATCTCTAGAAGCCTCTGCTACTATGATGTGTACTACATGAAAAAACCTTCTCAAGATGAAGTGTAAATTAATCAATCATTAGGTAACCAAGACCATAGATGCATCATAGTGGACCATATTTAAAGTTAGGGACACAACCAATACTTCACACAAAGATTACCATCAAATATCTCACCATACCAAGTCTCTTATAGGTGTTCCCTCTCTTATGTTTGGGATGGCTAGGTGATCAATGCTATTAGGTGTTTCCAACCCAAGTCCTAGGGCAACCCATTAGTCCATAGGTGCAAGTCGATATGGTGGTAATGGAGTGTGCAAGACTTCAGGGCCAAGTGCCATAGCCAAATGACTAGGTAATGTTTGTTCAACATCCCCAGTGTATAGATGCAAGGAGGGAACAATTGTGGAGACATGAGCTACCCCTTTCCTTGGCCTGCTTTTTCCACTCCTCTAGTGTGCCTTTTACTTCTTTATGATAATGCTTTGATATGGTGCACAACTCAAGAGCCCAAGCTTGCATTTGAGAGATTTAGCATTTATTACCCCTCAAGATATGGTTGTTTACTGCTCGTCAGGGTTGTGATATTACAATGGTTCCTTTTTATGTGTAGAGCATTAAGTGCTCTAGGAACCAAGTGATGGCTAATGAGGGGGTTAGAGCTCATGCTAGGCTTTTTCCCACATGCTAAGTTTAGTCCCAACGATATTTTGTGTTTTTCCTTTTTCTTTCATTGTGGCTTTCTTTGCTTTTATCATTCTTTTAGCTACATCAACCTCCAAAGCAATGTTTTCTGGCCCAAATCCGAGGATGAGAATGAGAGAGTGCCAATCCCCATGACAAATGACCAACTACTTGAAAAATGGATGTGAAATAGAGGGAATGATGGAAGTGGTGTTGCAGCCTATTCCACACCTGGGCTAACGTGGATAAAATATTCAATCCACTTGGTGTGGCCTTGGGGAAAGTCTCGAGTTGAGTAGCTATCACTCAATTCTCAACTCCTTCGTCTAGGCTAACTACTAGTGAAGCCAAGGGGAGTAGTCCCTAAGAAAATAACTATGTCTTAATTAGGCTATAGCAAGATAAGAAATATTCTAGGAGTTAATTGAATAACATAAGAATACATTCAACCATCAACAATTAATATGAAATATGGATGAGCAGATAATCACATTCTCCATCATTATACAAGATGAGAAAAATCGATAAGCAAATGATCAAATGACAGAAATGAAGAGCGATTAGACTGGTGCCTAAAGCAAATGCTTATTCTTGTAAATGAAATGCCCAAAAGAGTTGCTTGTTGCTCAAATATAAATCTGACGAATGAAATATCAACCTATGCTTTAATTAAAAGTAAATGTTATGGAGAATGTTTTTGGTAAATTTTATTAAGTTAGATTTCATTGGGATTTAGATTAATTAACGAGGTGAGATGACGAATATGTGGTGATCTGTATGTGTTATGTAACCAAATCACAAAACAAAAGAAAAAATAGATCAATGACTTGAAAATAAGCCTCTTTGATGGGGCAACCTCTTTTTACATCCCATAAATGCACATTTTTTGGATGATTCAAATGACAAGACGTCCTTGGTATATATAGAAGTCTAAGGGGTCAAAACATAATAAGGGCGTACATAACAATAATAATATAAGGGCACAACACTAACAATATTGGGCTTCTATGGGGCACAACAATAATAATATGGAAGCTACACTAGTATATAGGGCCCTAACATGTCCCTTTCCTTCAAAAAAGTGTTGTCCTCAATGCTTGTGTAGTTCTTGATGCTTCCGAATAAAATACTCATCCTCCCATCTGGAGTCTTCAACAGGTAAGTTCTTCCACTTAATGAGATACTTTGAAATTGATTTGTGTTGATTTGTCGTAACATCAGATGTGCTCTAGCCATGAAAATTGGTGGAGAGACTAAGGCACATGAGATCTCCAAGACCCAGAAACCGTTTGGTGAAATTCCACTCAAATGGAGAGATATTAAAATAATTAATATTTTTAATGGGGTTCCTAAGTCTAAACTTAGGAAAATTAAAATATTAATGTGTATTAATATAATATGGGTGAGAAAGTTCTAAATAACGAGGATCAAGCCAAATCTAATCTTAGCCGTTGAATCGTCAACAGGAAAAGTATAAGAGGAGGCTTGAGGGTCAGTTGATGATACACCAAGTTGATCAGTCAATTTGATTTTCTGGAGCACTGTTTGCTAAGAAATAGAACTAGTGATCTGTTGCAGCAAGGGACAGTTCGACAGAAGGTCAAGAATACATATCAAAGAGGCAGAGAAAGTGCTAGAGAGACAACGCAAAGCCTAGGAAAGCTGACATAGAGGCAACCAGGACTGACGCAGAGGTTAAGGAGGCCAGTGTAGAAACGCAAAGGGCCAAGAGGCGACGCAGAGGCAACAGAGGCTAGTAGAGTTGACGCTGGGCTAAAGAGGTAGTGCTGAGGAATTTTTGTGGGGCAGACTGGGCGCTGGGAGGTAGATGCAGAGAAGTAGAGGGTGACGCAATTCCAGAGAAAAGCTTGGAGCAACTTTCGCTGTCTAGCTAAGGAACTGTCGAAGTTGCTGTGGGATCAATCATCCGGTTGCTAATTAGCGGGAATATCTGTCTCCGAGGAGAGGTACTTTTGCCAAGGAAAATCTCTGAAGGGTGAGTCATTGCTGGCACCCTAGTTGTATTCAAAAATTGCATAATAATAAAACCCTCATATCTGTTGCACTAGTTTTCTCGCATTGGGTTTTTCCGGGGACAATTGTCCAAAAATAATAGTGTCCCTTGTGTGATTGTCTTAGTCATCTCAGTTGCTGATTTGTATGTGTTAAGGCTGCATTTGTGTTTATTTATGTATTTATATTTATAAATAACTTGTTGATGGAAAGAACAAGTAGGAGATAATAAACCAGATAATGCAGTAGGGATTTTTGATGTGTCATTCTGAGAAATTTCAACATGGTATCAGAGCATTGCAGATCACAGGAAGAATGAAGGCACTAGCAGAAATCTGAAATTTGCAGCAGTAGTAATTGTCCCAAGAGAACGTTGTTCCAAAGCAGAAGTAGCTAGAGAAGAAGTGATGCAGAGCCCATGTCAGCATTTCAAGCCAGGAGGAGGGTGAACAGAGAGGTAGAGGGGCAGATCAGACCTACGTAGTGCCCGATCATCTTTCTCAGCCAGGAAGGAACGATGCTGTGGCTAGCAAGAGCAGATTCAGCCTTTGCTGAGATTGCGTAGAGCCTGAAAGGCTTAGTTTCTTCAGTTGTCGGGGTTTGGGGAGCTGTGTGCAGATTGTGATTTGAGGAGCTGGTGGGACGTCGTTTCTGTCGAAGTAGAACAATGTCCAAGGAGACAGAGCCAAGGTAGAGGGAATCACTACCTTGACAGATTTCTAGCCAAGGAATCCAGATCCGTGTTGCAACGGCAAAGGAGGATTGGACAAGAGCGGTTCGATAGTTGGCCGAAGGATTTCCATGAGGGAAATCAGGATTTAGTGGGAGATTTCCAGGAGGGGAGTTGAGTCTTAGAGCGATTCCAGAAGAGGATATGAAATGGAAATGAATGGATTGAGGGATTATGACAGGTTGGACGGGGCTTCCAACTTTGTCATCTGGAAGGTCAGGATCCTGGCAATCCTGGACAAACATCGCATCAAGGACTTCACCTTGAAAACCGTAGTTGTCCCAGTTGATCTGAATGCTAATGAGAAGTATGAGGAGGCTAAAGCGAAGACAAAATGTTTGATCCTAGACGGGGTCAAAGATCATGTCATACCACATATTGTTGAGAAGAACACAACAAGGGAGATATGGGAGGTGCTGGCCACCTTATACTAGGGCTCTTCCGTGCAGAGGAAGATGCTATTGGAGAATCAGCTGCGGTCATATTAGATGCATAAGGGGGAGTAGATAGATCCATTCCTTCTCAAGTTGCAGGAAATTCGCAACGAGCGTACTTCCGTGGGTTCTACACTGGATCCAAAGTTTAGGGTCAAGACTGCTCTGAATGCAGTCTCCGAGGAGTGGGAGACATTTGTCCAAAATATTTTAGGCAGGGCTACTCTTCCCAGTTAGGAGTAGATGTGGGCAGCTCTTTGCCAGGAAGAGATCAGGAGGATGACCAAGGCGGGGAGTAGTGGCAAGGGAGGTCGAATCAAGAAAGAGGAGGATGCGGCTCTAACATCTGTGGGACAACAAGGGAAGAGGAACAAGAAGGACATATCCAAGGTTAAGTGCTTCCATTATGGGGAGCTGGGACATTATGCATCCCAGTGTCCTAGGAAGAAAAACAAGGGAGAGGCTTCTGGTTCAAAGGCATCTCCAACTAAGGCGACGAAAGAGGTCGAGACTGATGACGATTGTGCCATGAGTGCTCATGCGCCTCTAGAGGAGAGGTGGCGAGACATCGAGTTATAGTCAGGAGGACTACATGCTTGGGGCAGGATCCTTGAGGTGCCCAAACTCTTGGATCACATCGGGCTACCGGAGCCCTTAACGACAGTAGCATGATGACATATGTCGGGTGGAGCAAAGTGTGGTGGAGCAGAAAGGTAAGGCTAGAGTGTAGAAGTTTGTAGCAGCGCAACAAAGGTTGCGGCAGTGCAAGAGGCACAAAGTTGTTTGTAGCAACGCAGTGGCAGCAAAGGGAGCACGAGTTAGCAATAGAGGCAGCTTCAACATCACGACGCTTCCAGACCAACTGGGATGTCAGTATTTGGGGGAAGTCAGTTACTTACTTCTTGGTAATTGAGTTGCAGTGCAACAGTTAGCAGTGGTAGTGCTAGGGGCAACATGTTGAGAGGGAGTTGCGGTACAGATGTAGCAGTGGCGGTGGCAATGGCAATGTCATGGGTAGCAGTGCAGGGGATGTGAGGCCGCAGGCCAAGCATCAACACACGTACAAATGTGGAGGATCAGTGTGATGTTTCTATGGTGAAGCATTACTAGAGCACATTCCTCGCTAAAAGGGAGCGTTGATTTTTGGTAGCATCGGATGTGCTCAAGCCATGAAAATTGGTGGAGAGGCTAAAGCACATGAGATTTCCAAGACCTAGAAATCGTTTGGGGAAATTCCACCCCGGATGGATAGATATTAAAATAATTAATATTTTTAATGGGGTTCTTAAGTCTAAACCTAGGAAAATTAAAATAAATGTGTATTAATATAATATGGGTGAGAAAGTTCTAAATAACGAGGATCAAGCCAAATCTAATCTTAGCTGTTGATTAGGGACTTAATCTCGGTCGTTGAATCATCAACAGGAAAAGTATAAGAGGAGGCTTGAGGGTCAGTTGGAAATACACCAAGTTGATCAGTCAATTCGATTTTCTGAGGCAGGGGTTTGCTGAAAAATTGTAATATTCCTAACTCGGAATATCCCTCAGAACCCCCAGCGAACTCCAGCCAAATACGTGCAAATGATATAGTAACCCTGAAGTGATAAATAACAGTGAAACAACATATAATAACATAAACCAGAAATATAAGTAGATACACAAGGAATGCGGCAAGAAAGGCTAAGACATTTTATTATACTGAGCAATAAAATGAGTACAAGAGGTGATAAGACGTATGGCACCTCGACTTGCACAAGGCAAGTGAAGAAATACTCTCAGAATGACAAGGATGGCCTCTCCGCGTGGACGCTGCTGCTAGAGAACAAATGATGATTCGGGGCTGCTCCCCTCCTCGGAAAAAGCTGGAACTCTGGATTCGGGCTCTACTCAAGAAACCCCGAAAAACCCAGAAAGCTTTCCTGGAATGGCTGAACCTCGAAAAACACCCTCTTGGGGTTCTGCGCGGTTCCTCAATGCCCTGCGCTGCCATTGAGGAAAACCCTTCCAAACTCTGCCTGAAACACTGCCAGAAATCCTGCCAAAATCCTTCAATGAGACAAGAACTAGACCCTTGCTTAATCTCCTTGCATAAATCCACCTGCAAACGCCAATCCAGCACTGCAACCAAAAAGAACTGCGTCCCTCTCCAAGTGCTGCGCAGTCCTCCAAAAAGTTGATGAAATTGCTGCTGAAATGATAATAAAACTACTGCTGAAATACCGATGGAAATACCTTGCCCGAGCAGGCACTCGAAGTCCCCCGGGGCTAAGGGTGAGTGTCTCCGAACGGAGACACTCAATGCACTAAGTGCTGCAGACCAGCTAAACAATTAGCGTGCTCAGAAGTCGAAACGACTAGCTCAAATACACATAACTAAATGATCCAAAATGAGGGGGCTCCTATCTATTTTATAGCCTTTGCCTCTCACAATCCCTAGGCTCCTCCTCCTGCGTGATTCCCCTCTTGCCACATGTTCTTTTCCTCCTGCGCAGCTCCTCCATGTGTCTGCGTGGGCTCCATTTCTGCGTCCCCCTTTGGCCACCTTCGCTCCCCTTTAAGTCACAACGTTGTGCTACCTAGGAAATGACTTTTTATTCTAAAATGAGTTATGTTCCCCCTTCCTCACTTTTTATTTACAAATAACTATAGAAGGCAAAAATTGAACGAAATCAAATATTCCAATTAGCTATAGCTAATTAGGAATATTACAGTCTCCTCCGGCAAATTGTTGCTTGTCCTCAAGCAACTGAAGTGATGGATGCTGCAAGATCTTCTCACTCTCCCAAGTGGCATCCTCATCCAGCAAATTCTTCCACCTCACCAAGAATTCTCGGACCGTCTTGCTCCGCAGCTGCCTCTCCCTAGTGTCAATGATAGCCTCCGGTTGCAATACCAAATGCCCCTCATCATCCATGGGTGGTAGCTCATCTGTCACGGTCACCTGCTGCCTCAATGCCTTCTTCATGCATGATACATGAAAAATGTTATGAATCTTGCTGCCTTGTGGCAGCTCCAACTCATATGCAACCTGTCCAATCCTGCATATCACCCTGTATGGCCCATAAAAGCGGGTCTTGAGCTTCTCAGCCCCCTTCTGCTTCAGTGATGATTGTCGGTATGGCTGTAATCGTAGGTAGACCAAGTCCCTTACCTTGAACTGCCTCTCCACCCGACCCCTGTCGGCGTACAACTTCTGCTGGTTCTGCGCTGTAGCCATGTTATCCTTGAGAGCTCGGAGGATATCCTGACTCTCTTGGATCCAAATCTTAGCTCTAGGAGCCCTGCTATCACCAAACATCACATCAACAAAATATAAAGGATGATACCCATATAAGGCATAGAATGGTGACATACCAATGGACATGTGATGTGAAGTATTGTAGCAGTACTCCCCCAGATGCAATCACTTTAGCCATGCTCGCTGCTGCCCACTGAAATAGTTACGCAAGTAGCCCTCCAGCCACTTGTTAACTATCTCCATCTGCTCGTCCGTTTGTGGGTGATAGCTGGTACTCGGTGTCAACTCCGTCCCCACCAATCAGAAAAGCTCCTGCCAAAATCCGCCCATGAAACGACTATCCTTGTCACTGACGATGGTCTTAGGAAGACCATGTAGCCTAAAGAACAGTTCGGCCACCTGTGCTGCGGTATAGTGTGCGGATATGGCAAAGAAATGTGCGTCCTTTGTCAGTCGATCAACGACGACAAAGATATAATCCTTGCCCTATACTGTGGGCAACCCTATGATGAAGTCCATCGAAATGCTCTCCCATTTCCCCTCCGGAATGGGAAGAGGCTGTAATAAACCCGCAGCATGGTTTGTCTCTCCCTTGTTCCTCTAGCAAACATCGCACTCCCGGATGTGCTGGAGCACGTCCTCCTTGAGGAACTTCCATGAGAACCTCTCTCTAATGGCCCTGTAGGTTTTGGTAAACCCCTGATGTCTCGCCAAAGGTGAATCATGTGATGCCTGGAGTACCTTCTTCTTGAGCTGAGACCCCTTAGCCAAAAAGATCTGGTCTCTGTAATAGATGATCTCATCGACTACCCTGTACCTGTCATCTGCCACCTGCCCATCCAGAACCTCACATGCAAACCTGTCCTTGGAGTACTCTACTAAGAGTCTAGCCCTCCAATCTGTATCCAAGCTCATAACAGACAATGTGGCTGGTCTTCGTGAAAGGGCATTTGCTACCACATTGTTCTTACCCTTGACATACTCAATGTCAAAGTCATATTCTTGGATCTTACTGATCCACTTCTGCTGCCTCTCCTGTAGTTGCTTCTACTCCAAAAAGAACTTGAGGCTGTTGTGATCAGTCCTCACCATGAATCTGTTGCCTACCAAACACTGCCGGTACTTAGCCAATGCATGCATGATGGCTAGCATCTCCTTGTCGTATATGGAATACAACCTCTCGTGCAGAAGGAGCTTCCGGCGCTCAAATGCTATAGGGTGACCTCCCTGCATCAATACTGTGCCGATCCCCTCTCTCCACGCATCACACTCCAAGACAAATGGCTGCGTAAAATCTGGCAACGCAAGCACTGGGCAGCTGCTCATAACCTCCTTGAGCCTATCAAAGGCTCGCTGCGTTGTATCTGACCAACTGAACGCCCCCTTCTTCGTCAAATCTGTCAAGGGTGCAGCAAGCCGTGAGAAACCTTTGACGAACTTCCGGTAGTAAGTGCAAATGCCAATGAATCCTCGAAGTTCCGTCACATTTCTCAACTCCGGCCATTCCTTGATGGCCCTGATCTTCTCCTCATGGACCCTTACTCTGTCCACCCCTATGATGTGTCCTAGATACAACATCTCTGTCAACCCAAACTCATATTTGGAGAGTTTGGCATAGAACTGCTGCTCCTGTAAGATACGCAATACTGTCTCAATGTGCTGGAGATGCTCCTCCCATGTCCTGCAGTAAATGAGAATATCATCGAAGAATACCAACACAAACTTCCTCAAATGACTACGAAAGATGTGATTCATGCAGGACTGAAATGTAGCTGGGGTGTTGGTTAGCCCAAAAGGCATCACCAACAACTCAAAGTGCCCATAGTGACACCTGAAGGCGGTCTTGGGAATATCTTGCTCCCTCACGCGAATTTGATGGTACCCAGATCTCAAATCAATCTTTGAGAAGAATCGTGCTCCCCTCAACTCGTCCATCAACTCATCGATCCTGGGTATGGAGTACCTGTTCTTCAGGGTCTTCTTGTTTAGGGCCCTGTAGTCAATGCACATCCTCAATGTACTGTCCTTCTTCACCAACACCACAGAAGAAGCAAAAGGACTCGTGCTCGGACGAATGTGCCCAAGTGCCAGCAACTCCTAGATAGTCCGTTCAATCTCGTCCCGATAGGCCTTGGGGTGCCTATAGGGGGTGGTGATCACTGTCTGGATGCCCTGCTCAAGCTCGATAGTGTGCTCAAACCCCCGATCTGGTGGCTGTCCTGGTGGAATCTCTCCAAACACTATGGCATATAGATCAAGGATGGATTGGATCTCTGGATGTACCGTCTGCCTTGTAGTCCCTGCGTCTGATCCACGCAGCTCCACTGCCCACTCTATGTCTCCCTTCCGGAAGACTGCCTCCATCCGATGAGCCAACATAGTCTGAGGCAGATATGTGTGTTGTCCTCGTATCTTCTCATGCTGTTAGGGTCCCACCCTAACCCCCTTATTCATGTCATGGGATCACGTCATAGTCAAGAGTCAATAAAGCCCATATTAATATTGGTAAGTGGTTAACCCGCAATTAATGAAGGGACCACAGTTAGTTACAAATGGGCGGTAGTATTAAATAAACGGTAAATAGGCGGTAGTATTAGATAGATGGTATTAATAAAACCCACGGTATTGACCCGTGGTATTGCATGTATGAGTCATATATAAAGGATAGAGACTCCCTGCGAGGAGTATCGTGTCTTGTT
>APFE030217397.1:21848-49744 GCA_000404065.3 Pinus taeda | reverse complement strand
CATAACATATGCCTCCCTGTCTTCTCATCATCCCGCTCCATCTCTAGGGTCTTCCAATCCGTTGTGACCTTCCCTAGAGTAATAAGCCATTGAACACCCAGTATCATGTTGGTGTCCGGAACATCGACCACAAAAAAGTGGTTAGTCAATGTGTAGGTGCCCATCGTCACTGAAAGCTCTGGAACATAACGAGCACACGTCATGGTCTGATCTCCCGGGACTAATACTGAAAAGCCATCGAAGCTCTCTGTCTGAATACCTCTTTGCTCAACCATCTGTGCATCGATGAAGTTGTGGGTTGTCCCACTGTCAACCAAAACTGATACGCGCTGGCCACGTACTGTCCCTCGTACGCGCAGCGTCAGATACTTGGGAACTCCCTGCAATGCTGCAAGGGCCCCTCCGGTGGGTGCAAAAGATGCACCACCTTTTGGTGGTGGTGGAGGTGGCAAAGGTCCCTGTATGGCATGGCTATCTCCTACCTCCACATCCTCCTCGTCATCCTCTTCTCCACTGCTCTCGGAGAAGACCTCAATAAAATGTGCTTTGCCAGCAGTACATCTATGTCCTGGTGCCCATGGCTCCTGACAGGTGAAGCACAACCGCTTCCTCTTCAGCTCCATCCTGGCATCGTCGTCAAACTGTACTCGTCTTGGATTCCCCTTTGGAGGAGGAATCCTCACATCCTTCCCCTTAGACTGAAAGGGCTGTCTTTGGGGGTAAGGTGTCCGGGTCCTGGGTAAGATATCCTGTAAGTCCCAGTTCCTGTTGATAGCATCCTGGAGTGTGGCTGGTCTAGTGGATCAGACTAAACATCGAAGTGGCTTTGCTAATCCGTCAACATACATATAGATCCTCTGTGCCATGGATAGGTCTGGCACCATCACAGAGACCCTCAAGAAATCTGCAATGTAGGTCTCTGGACCCCCTGTCTGTTTGAGCCTTGTCAGCTCAACAAAATGCTGCTCTGGATCCCTCTGATCAAATCGCTCCATCGGTCTCCTAGTAAACTTGACATATGTCGTCACTGTGGAGTGCCCTAGTGTAACCATCCCATGAAACCACCAATCCTGGGCTTCACCATCCAAATGCAATGTTGCCACCTTGATGGTCTCTGCCTCCGACATCTGGTTAAGCTGGAAATAAATGTCTAGCTTCTCCACCCAAGACTTTGCCGAACTGTTTGATGAGCCATCAAATGTAAGAAGTGGAATCTACTCGTTGCACGGTGGGTGTTGCCATCATGGTAATTCCTGTACCCTCTGTGATGGTCGTGGGGTCTACTATCCCGCTGGAGCTGAACAAAATCTCTGAATGAGAGGGCTTCCCTGAACTACTGCCCATAGGCCTGGTGCTCTGCATAATAATCGCCCATATGTCCGGGCTCTGCCTCCTGCTGGGCTACGGCCCTCGTGTCTACTCCTAAGAAAGTGGGCATGCTAGAGCGTGTAGGGGCATGTGAGGCCACCTGTTGCGCAGTATCACATTGCTCTGGCAAGTGATGGGATGCACCTGATCCCTCGCCAATCTGAAAAACTCATGGGCTCTCACGCTGTCTGGCCTCTATTGCCGTGAATCTCTGCCCCATCACCTTAATCTGCCTCGACAAATTCTGCACTGATTTGAGGAGCATATCTGCAAATCTCTTCCCGTCCTCGTCGACCATTTGTTCTGCGTCCACTACTGGCTCTCTCTGTTCTGCGTCTACCACAGGATCCTCCTGTTTTGCGTCCACCACAGGAACACAATCTCCCTTCCCGTAGGTATTCTCCAACCTACGTCCAGTGTCTCTGTACCTCCTACCTCTGTAACAAATGTAGGGTTTTTCCCCTGGTGTCATAGATTGCTAGCTCCACAGGCTGAGCCAGATCTATGCTCTGACACCACTGTAATATTCCTAACCCGGAATATCCCTCAAAACCCCCAACAAACTCCAACCAAATACGTGCAAATGATATAGTAACCCCGAAGTGATAAATAACAGTGAAACAACATATAATAACATAAACCGGAAATATAAGCAGATACACAAGGAATGCAGCGAGAAAGGCTAAGCCATTTTATTAGATTGAGCAATAAAATGAGTACAAGAGGTGATAAGACGTATGGCACCTCGACTTGCACAAGGCAAGTGAAGAAATACTCTCAGAATGACAAGAATGGCCTCTTTGCGTGGATGCTGCTGCTGTGCTGCTGCTGCTGCTAGAGAACAAATGATGATTCGGGGTTGCTCCCCTCCTTGGAAAAAGCTGAAACTCTGGATTCGAGCTCTACTCAAGAAACCCAGAAAAACCCAGAAAGATTTCATGGAATGGCCGACCCCTGAAAAACACCCTCTTGGGGTTCTGCGCAGTTCATCAATGCCCTGTGCTTCCACTGAGGAAAACCCCTCCAAACTCTGCCTGAAACACTGCCAGAAACCCTGCCAAAATCCTCCAATGAGATAAGAACTGGGCCTCTGCTCAATCTTCCTGCATAAATCCACCTGCAAACCCCAATCCAACATGCAACCAAAAAGAACTGCGTCCCTCTCCAAGTGTTGCACAGTCCTCCAAAAAGCTGATGAAACTGCTGCTGAAATGATAATAAAACTACTGTTGAAATATTGATGGAAATACCTTGCCCGAGCAGGCACTCGAAGTCCCCCGGGGCTAAGGGTGAGATCTTCGAACGGAGACACTCAATGCACTAAACAGTGCTGCAGACCAGCTAAACAGTTAGTGTGCTCAGAAGTCGAAACGACTAGCTCAAAATACACATAACTGAATGATCCAAAATGAGGGGGCTCCTATCTATTTTATAGCCTTTGCCTCTCACAATCCCTAGGCTCCTCCTCCTGAGTGATTCCCTTCTTGCCACTTGTTTTTTTCCTCCTGCGCAGTTCCTCCATGTGTCTGCGTGGGCTCCATTTTTGCATCCCCCTTTGGCCTCCTTGGCTCGAGCCCCTTTAAGTCACAACGTTGTGCTACCTAGGGAATGACTTTTTTTTTCTAAAGTGAGTTATGTTCCCCCTTCCTCACTTTTTATTTACAAATAACTATAGAAGGCAAAAATTGAACAAAATCAAATATTCCAATTAGCCATAGCTAATTAGGAATATTACAGAAATAGAACTAGTGATTTGTTGCAGCGAGGCGCAGTTCGGTAGAAGGCCGAGAATACATATCAGAGAGGCAGAGAAAGTGCCGAAGAGACAATGCAAAGGGCGTAAAGGCTAAGGAGGCCAGCGCAGAAGACACAAAGGGCCAAGAGGTTGATGCAGAGGGCCAAGAGGCTGACACAGAGGCAGCGGAGGCTAGCAGAGCTGATGTTGGGCTGAAGAGGCAGTGCTGAGGAATTTTCGTGGGTCAGACTAGGAGCTGAGATGCAGACACATAGCCGTAGAGGGTGACACAACCCCTAGATGGTGACGCAGTTCTAGAGAGAAGCTTGGAGCAATTTTCACTGTCCAACTAAGGAACTGTCGAAGTTGCTGTGGGATCAATCATCCGGTTGCTAATCAGCCGAAATATCTATCTTCGAGGAGATGTACTTCTGCCAAGGAAAATCTTTGAAGGGTGATTCATTTTTGGCACCCTAGTTGTATTCATAAATTGCATAATAATAGAACCCTCATATTTGCTACACCAGTTTTCCCGCATTGGGTTTTTCCGGGGACGATTGTCCAAAAATAACGATGCCCTTGTGTGATTGTCTCAGTTATTTCAGTTGTTGATCTGTATATGTGTTAAGTTTGCTTTTGTGAGTATTTATATTTATAAATTACTTGTTAATGGAAAGAACAAGTAGGAGATAATAAACCAGATAATATAGTAGGGATTTTTGATGTGTTAGACTTAGAAATTTCAACAATTTGTTCTGTAGCTGCCAGATTCTTGTTTCTATGATTGCTTTAGGCTCCAATATGATTTTTCCTTCCTCGTCAAGTTTTGGCAATATAGTTTGAACTAGAAGCTTGTCACTTATAACCTTCTTTAAGCATGAAACATGGAAAACTGGGCGTACTCGCAAAGATGCAAGAAGCTCCAATTTGTATGCCATAGTACCAATCTTTTGCAATACCTTGTAAGGCCCGTAGCTTGCTTGAGGGACACTTGTTTGTATGGTTGTAGTCATAAAAATACCCAATCGCCCACATCAAAACTTATTTCATTGCGATGTTGATTTTCCTGTTGTTTCATTCAATTCTACACCAAAGTCAGGTTATCCATTAAAAGTTGGAGAACTTCTTATTGATTCTCGATGTGATCTTCCATTGTTTGAACCTTAGAATTGTCTCTTAAATATGATGTGATGGACGATGGATGATATCCATAAAGCGCCATAAATGGGTTCATTTTTTTTGCGGTATGGAAGGAAGTGTTACACCACCATTTTGCTAGGGGGTAACAACTTGATCCATTGTGTTTGTTTATCAGATACAAAGCAACGAAAATATCCTTCTTAACATTTGTTCACTATCTTAGTTTTCCAATTAGATTGAGGTTGATAAGATGAGCTAATCTTTGGGTTTCCATGTAGCTTTTGAATTGTTTCCATAAATGCAGTAGCGACTGTACTAGCTTTTGAAAAGATGAGACAGTGCACAAAAGTGTGCATACTTAGTAAGTCTATCAAATACCACCATTATGTCACTCTTTCCTTTATACTTGGGTAAACTTGTGATAAAATCCATTGAGACCTCTTCCCAACGCTAACTTGGAATGATTAATGGTTGTAAAAGACTTGGGGTCTTAACTGTCTCAACTTTATTTTGTTGGCAAACCAAACATTCCACCACAAACTTCTGAATATCATATTTAAGTCCATCCCAAAAAAATTCCTTCTTGACTCTATGGTATTTAAAAAAAAATCTTGAGTGCCCTCCTATAGGAGAGGTATGCAATTCCGAAAGAACCTTTTGTTTAAGTTGTGAAAATTTGCTACAATAATTGATTTATTTCTCCTACTTATTTATGATAAGTTATTTACCAATACTTCAGTAAATACCAAAATAAATTTAGTTGCAGACTTCACAAACTAGAACTGAAAATTAAACGGCTAGAGAAACATCAGCATATGAACAATCACATCGACATGCTTGTTTTTGGACAACTGGCCCCGAAAAAACCCAATGTGGGAAAATCGGTGCAACAAATCTGAGGATTCTTATTATTGGCAGTAAATATTTGAATACAATCTAGGATGCTCATCTAGCAATCCTTTACAGAGAAAATACTGGCGGAAAATCTGAGCGAGTTTTACCTCACTTCACCTGGCAGAATTCTAGCTGATCCGGCACAAGACTGGCTAACCTCATCTATTCTGCGTTGGCTCTGTGTTAGCCCTGTGCCACCTTCTTTGCCCTTTGCGTCAGCTTTCTTAGTTGTTCTGGCATTTTCCCACAGTTCTGGCAGTCCCTGACAATTCCGGCTGTTTCAACAGTTCTGGATTCTACTTGACGGGCAACTTTTCTGCTTTGCGCTGGCCCTTCTGGCTCTGTGTCAAGACTGCGTGAGCCGAGATTGGCCCAACGTCAACTCTCTCAGCTATTGTGTTGCCTCTCGGCAATATGTCTCCAGCTCTCTATTCTGTATTTTCCAGAAAGTCTTTGTCCCAGATTCTCTCTGCCCCTCAACTGCAAGATCTTCCCAATCGATTTTCCTCCTAAGAACTTCTCACCTCAAAAAATTCATTTCCTCAATCTCTCCGTGTGTTTCCAAATGAACCCTAAGCCTCCATTTTATACTTTCCCTATTGAGTCGTCAACAACCGAGATTAAGTCTCTAAACAACAGCTAAGATTATATGAAAGGTTGGTTAATATATATTTGTGGCTTCATATATTATATTGGGGCATTGGTTTATATACACATATTGGAAAAGTTAGATTATTTGAAGCATGGTGTATCAAGGTATATCGATGAAGTTTTGAAGACATAGCCACTGAATTTTATTACAATTACATCAAATTGTTTTTGAAATTTTTGAGGCCAAATCAATTTTTATGATGCATTCACTAATTTCCATTGTGGGAGTGGTTCTCTCTGGCAAAGAGAACTATCATGAGTGGTCCCGGAAGATAAAACACACCCTCATGTTCAATGAGTTGTGGAAAGGGAATTGTGAAGGAGGAGGAGACAATGCACTGGAGGAGCCCACTTCAGACAAAGAGCTTGCCATTTGGGAAAACAAGAACAACAAGGCCTACGCCTTGATTGCAGCGTTAGTAAATGAAGAGGTGATTCACCATATTTCTCCATTTTCAAATGCCTTTGAAGCCTTAAAGAAGTTGAAGGAATTGTATGACTCACACTTTGAATTTGAAGTTGTTCAATTGATGATTAAGTTGTTCAATGTTGAGTTGAAAATTGATGACCCTCTTTCCTTAGCATTAGAAGTAAGATCCATTATGCATGATATAAAGGCCACTATTGTCGAGATAGATATTCCTATCATAGTTTATGTCAAGGCACTATATCCCACTTATTTATCTTGAGTCATTGCAAACAAGTGGAAACCTTAAGGAGATTGCCTTTGACTCCCTTGAGAAGAAGTTTGCTGAGAGAGAAGGATTCTGGGAAGAAGACAACTCCTCATTCTACTGAAGAAGTTGTATGCTTTGCACAAAAGGAGAAGATTCATTTACAAGATTCTTCTAGAGGAAGAGGTGGCCGAAGATGAAGAGGAAGGAGGAATTTTAGAGGTAGGGGGGGCAGACAGTTCCAAGGAGAAAAGTATGATCTTCATTGCATACAATGCAATAGAGATGGACATGATGCTTCCACTTGTAAGTTGCTTGGAACCAAATTGAGCACGCAAGAAATGAAGGGAAAGTAAAGCAACTGACAAAGGGAAAGATAAAGCACCCGAGTTCGCTCATTATGTTGTGGCACATTACAACATTGGAGTAATTGAAGACTTATTCAATGCTTCACTTGCTTCATGGAAATATGATTGGTTGCTTGATTCAGTAGCAACTTGCCACATGGCTTTCAGGAGAGATTTCTTTGAAGAATTCACTAATAATTTTGATGGAGCAATATACTTTGCAGACAAGTCAAAACTCAAGCCATTAGGGCTTGGCACCATCAGGCTCAAACTACTTGGTCTTCCACACTTTCTTCTACATGATGTTCTATACCTCCTAGAGTTGAGGAGAAACTTGTTGTCGTTGGTCCACATCTGCCAGCAAGGACAGTCCATTCACATATTCGATGGCAAAGTTGAGGTTAGAAAATCATCATATCACTCACTTGTCATGATAGGGATAGAAGAAGAAAGGTACCTCTGCTCGTGCACAAAAATTTTCATATAGTTCTCACTATTATGAAGGTACATTTCCATCAAGTCTTTTATGGCATGTTAGATTTGGACACTTGAACTATGACAACCTTTATTTGTTGAAGATAAGATAAGATAATTTTATTAATGTCCAACAAATGACCATAGTAGGTCAACGGGACTGTCGGTTACAATGATTACATTATGCAAGTCGGTGGACCAAACAGTCCCCTTTAACATTTCTTTAAAAGCAGGAAATACATCTAAAATGTAAATGAGGTAGCAAGGAACTCTCAGCTTCGAAGCAGAGCGTTGCGATAAGGCAGAGATGAAAGAGAAGAAGAAGAGGAAGAAGAGAGGGGGGGAGGATCCCCTGACTATTCTCTACTCCTAACATCCGAGGTCGAGAGAAGAAACCTGAGGGAAGCTTGTCAAAGTCTGTTGTCTTGTAGATACGTTGGGCTGTCGATGATGCCGCCTGGAAGTTCTGCGGCGCCTCCCTGGGGTGGAACTAATCCTGGGGCGCTGCTGCAGTCTGGTGGGTTGGCCCCTTTGGGACCGCACTGATCTATTTTCGGTATCAGTGGGATGGTCCATGTTTCTTTTGGTGCCTAGTGCTGAGGATAGCGCCCTAAAGAAGTCCGTGATCTTATGCATAGTGTCTGGTCTGGTAGGAGGCTGTAGAAAATGGGCCCGAAATCTGAAAGCCTCCTGGAGGTAAAGTGCTAGGCATCTCGGATCAACATATCTGAGGAAGCTGGACAAGGTCTGAGAAGACCTGAAGAGACAATGGAAACGGCCTCGGATCTCGTAGTATGCAGGGCATCCGAAGATGAAATGTGTTTCTGTTTCTATCTCTTGTAAATCACAGAGCTAGCAGATCCTGTCTGCCCTATCGATGTGGTGATCTGTTTCCACCCGGAGTCTGAGAACCGACTCTGAACTGCCTGAGGGGGATTCTAAGGGCATGCATCCAATGCTGGAGCGTGTACTGAGGTCTGATGATGAGCCCATCCTTGATCTCCAGGCAGTGCTTCGCGTAGAAGGCCATTTTTGGTCGCAGCCCATCGGGAGGATTGATCCATGTAGTCTGAATGTATCGTCTGTAAATATCATCCTTAATGATTTTATTCAGCTCTTGCTGATTGGGAAGAAGATGGCCAGGAGCATTTAGAGAGTACTGAAAAGGAGGGAGGTGGTCAATATGAATTCCTGAGGGTGTACCAACATTTGGATCGGCCTGTCTGCATGCGGGCGATGTGCTCGGAGGAGCAATATGCTAAATACGGGTATCTGTCACGACCCTTTCTCGTGTTTGCCAATCCTCGGAGGTTGTGCAGGAGGGACATTAACCTGAAGATTACCTCTAGATGGAAAGGCCGAGCCCCGAACTCAGCTAGAATGATGTGCTGGGGAACTGTCTGCTTGGATCTGATGAAACGGCGCAAAAGGAGGGTCTGGACACGTTCCACTGAAGCCCAATCTGGTTCTAGAAGAGAGGGACCCCAAATCTCTGAGCCATAAAGCACTGTGGGGCGAATCAAGGTGTCCATGATGCTCATTTTGGACAAGATGTCCTGGAAGTGGTGTCGGAAACACTGTCTCTCCAGAAGTGCTAGGGAGCCGTACCCTTTGTTGATTCGAGGTTGAAGGGCTGGTCGTAGGCTAAAGCGAGGTCCTGAACACTGAACTCCCAGATATGTATAGGTGCTGACAATCTCGATCTCTTCCCCTTTAAATAGGAAGCGAAAATCTGAGGATTTTTTGACTCCATTGAAGATAATCACGTTGGTCTTACCCAAGTTTATAGTTAGATGCCTCCGGTCACAAAAAGCAGCGAGTGCATCTAGCTGTCTCTGGAGGCCTTCTTGGGAGGAGGCAATGAGAGCAATATCATCAGCAAAGAGGAGGATAAAAATCAGGACCTGGTGGAGAAGGCATCCATCGGTATCCTTGATATGCTCTCGGAGGAAGGACTCAAGCTCATCGATATATGTCCCGAATAAAGTAGGTGAAAGGGGGCATCCTTTCTTGACTCCAATGGTGCTTCGGATGAAATTCGACAATCCTCCTACTGTATGAAGACAGCCAAGGATGGCCTCATAGAGACGCATGATGGCATTCAGGAGAGTCGAGGAAATACCAATCTCCCTTAGCCTCTGGAAAAGATCTTCCCTTGGAACTGAGTCAAAGGCCTTTTGGAAATCTACGAAGCAGCAGTACACTTTAGAGGATCGATGCCTGGCCTCCTCGATCACCGCTCGGAGAGTGAGGATGTGGTCGATCGTCTGGTGGCCTGGACGGAAACCTGCTTGGCCCTTGGCCCTGAGTTGTCTCTGCTCAAGAAAGTGGGAGAGTTTCCTGTGAAGTACTATGGCATATAACTTGGAGAATGTGTGCCCAACCATGATTGTTCTGTAATTGTTGGGATCAGAAGTAGGCCCTGACTTGTGGATCAGGTAGATAATGTGGTGTGACCAGTTATCCGGAAATCCATCTCGAACCACCTGGTTGAAAAGTTCCACCAGATATCCTACTAGAGGGTGAAGTCTGTGCTTGAAGAATTCTGCCTGGAAGCCTTCTTCGTTTGCTGCCTTGCTGCTATTCATCGTCCATATTGCCTCCTTGATATCTTTGTCGGAGAAGAGGTGGCAGGAGGTGGGGGGGAAGTGACCTGAATCAGGGGCTGCCCAGGGATGTCATATAGTTGGGAGGTATGGGAGAACATAGAGGCAGGATCAAGGTCGATAGGGCTAAGAGAGTGCCGGGAAAGGATGGTTCCCCAGAAATCTATAGGGGAGTGAAGGAGGAGAGTAGAAAGAATTTGTCTCCTATGAGCAATGAAGAGGCGCTTCTTGCGGCGGAGGAGGCGACGGTACGCTAAGCAGAGGTCAGGGTATGTAGGTAAAGAGTTCCGAAAGGTGTGTCGGAGGTCCTGATGCATAGACTTACAATCCTGGTCATACCAGTTGTTCATAGGGCAATTTCCCGGTTGCGGGTTACGGTGACGGAATGGGTAGAGAAGGGGATAGATTGGAGTGTAGCTTTCTAGATTGTATGTGAGAGGCACTGGTATTTGTCCTTGGCGGAGCTAAGGGAGGGGAACTAGGATTTCGATGGGAGAGTCTGCCTGAGGATAGAGAAGAGATCAGGGTCACTTTCCTCAAATCGGAAGGTGGTTCTGGGGGGACTGCGGGGAAGGGTAGGGGGAGGATTCTGGAGGTCAAACTGCAGAGAGAATGAGAGGAGGGCGTGGTCTGCGAGGGGGATGGGGGTGACTGAGAAGTTTTTGATGTAAGGAAGGATATTTGGGTTGGCAATAGCATAGTCCACCACACTTGCCCCACCTCCAAATGGTCTGCAGGTGAAGAAGTGCGAGGATGGGAAACAAGGTAAACCGTTCAGAATTACTAGCCCATGAGATTCTCCCAACTGAAACAGATATTTCCCATAGGTTGTGGTGGGTCCAGGTGATCCTCAGATGTCCGGTGCATGCCGATGGTGATCGGGTCAATCCCCCGAGTGCAAAATATATCCTTTGTTCTATCATGCATAGGGATCTGGAGGTCTTTGGTCCGGGCGTTGAAGTCTCATGTGAGAATGACATCTCCTACTGCTAAAAATCTAGTGATGTCAGAGTATAGGTCTGAAAAAGGGTCTCCGTCTGAGCTATTGTGAATAGCGTAGGAAGATGAGATAGGTGGGAAGTAACAAACTGCGATATAAATGTCTCTCGGCAGTGATGTTCTGGCTTTGATCTGAATCCACATGAATCTGGCATACTCATCAGTCGCGACTATTGATACTCTGCTCCTAAGGCTATCACGGACGAGGCAAGCCACACCTCCTGAACTTCTGACACCCCCTGAGCTCCGTGTCTCTTGTCTGCAAGCTGTTGTCCACTGGTATCCTGTGATGTCTGGGAGAGGCCGGACTGGGCTCGCGTGAGTCTCGGTAACCAGGAGGATGTCCGCTGAGCTAAGGGCTTCATAAAGTAGGCCTGGTGAGGACCAGAAGGAGTAATTACCATTCTAGCAATGAACTGAGAGACCCGTGCCTCGTCTCTTGTCCGTTCGAACCCATCATTTGGAATTACCTTGGGGGGGTGCCCATCCCGGGGGGAAGGTTTCGCGAATAAATGCTCGAAGATTTTCTAATCACTGCCCATTTCCCTGCTTGTCTTGTTGCTGCAACCTGTTCCCTGGCTTGTTTCAGTTCAGCTACTTGAGCTCTTATGAGGTCTTCATCTAAAAATACTTTATTTGGAAGGGAGAATAGCTTTCGCTTGGCTCGGAGCACTCGAAGTCTGTCTGAGAAGTCACAAAATCTGAGGAAGAGAGTAGAGTCCTGCCCTAACTAGGCTTTGTCCAAGGTTATGTCTGGTATGTCTAGAGTGTCGCATAGAAACCTGTTCCCCAGGTCCATTGGATCTGCTGGAGAGGGAGGTGTAGGGAGTCCTCTTACTTTAAGATTTAGTTCTCTTGCTCTTCGGGTTCTTTTTTCCACAAGCTTTGCCTGTACTACTTCCTCCACCACTATGAGTCGAGGAGCCTTGTCTTTTCCTTTGACCACCTGTGCCCATGTGCTGATGTGCGAATCTGTCTCCTGTTTAAGGGACACTTGTTGGGACCTGATTTCCTCCTGTTTGTTTTTAAGATCTCTGATCTCTGCCTGTAAGGTCTCATCGGATTACTGTCCTGCATTTTGTTCTCGGTACTCCTGCAATATTTTTTTGATAAATGCATTGTCTTCCTCTATCAATAGGAGTTTATCTGATAGAATGCTGATGTCGGCTTGCAGTCTGCGATTCTCTGCCTCCAGGTGTTCCATTTTCCTCATGATTTGCTTAATTTGGGATGTCCAAAAAGCAAAATCTGTCTCTAACGCAATGTCGGTGGGGCTGTAAACGTTCTACTCTTTGTTGTGGCATTGTTGTAAGTACTTCAGTGGGCCTCTGTTGTTGAAATCTGGCTTTTCAGCTTCCCCGGGGTCCTTTTTGTGTTGCTGCTCTGTCATGGCAGCCTGCACTTCACAATGGCACCCCGCTGCACCCAGAGGAATAGCAACAATGGAGTTGCAAAAGGGTTTTCTTAAATGGTGTTACTGGTTTTCCTACAATTCCTAGGAAACTTAAGCAATGTGATGCTTGTATTCTAGGAAAGCACAACAAACATTCTTTTCATGATTCTCATTCAAAGCACATAGAAAACTTGAACTCATTCATTCAGATTTATGTGGCCCAATGCTTGTTCCTTCTGCAAACGATAATAAATATATGATGACATTTATTGATGACTACACCAGAATGTGTTGAGTTTATTTATTGAAGAACAAATCTGATGCTTTGAAACATTCAAGAACTTTCATGCATGGATTGAAAATGATGCACAATCTCATATTGGCTCTATTTGCAATGATAATGGAAAATAATATACTTCAAATAAATTTGAAAACTATCTTCGCCAGCATGGGATCAAATATCAAAACACTGTGCCTTATAATCCCCAACAGAATGGAGTAGTTGAAAGAATGAACATGACAATCTTAAATATGGTACGTTCCATGATGTTCTTCAAGAATGTTGAAATGATATTTTGGGCTGATGCAATTCTATGTTTTGTGTATATAAAGAATAGGTATCCATCTAATGCTTTAAAAAACAAGACTCCTTATGAAATGTGGTATGGCCACATTCCTTTGGTGAGGCATCTCATGGTTTTTGGTTCCACTTATTATGCCTTGATACCTAAGGAACAAAGAAACAAACTTGGTGCAAGGAGTCGCAAGTTTATCTTCTTGGGGTACTCAAATACCTCCAAAGCATAATGTCTCTATGATGAAGTAAACAATAAGTTTATAATATCTAGAGATGTGATCTTTCTTAAATATTCCAAGACAGACAATGTTATTGAGCGGCAGCTTGATCGCTTGGATAGATTCAGACATGCAAAGTCTTTTCAAGAATTTGGTAATGAGATTCCACATCTTGAAGGGGGGATTCCTATACTGGATCAATCTGTGGAATCTTCTTCTGAAACACTCTCTCCCCCACATGAAGCTCCAACCATTGATGACACTTTGAGTGATGTCATTGACACAATTGGGAGACTAAATCTTGATTCAGCTCCATGTCAATCAACTGAGCAGCCTGGGCCATCTTAGAAAGGTCCTCTAAAATGGTTGACAAAGACACTTGAAAGAGTCCGTTCAGATGAGGTTGGAAAGACAAGAACAAGAAGCACAACCAGACAGAATGGAGGTGATGTAGACGTTTCTAATTCACCTGTTGATATGGATGCTTCTTATGATCGTGAACTGAATTTGTCTGTAGATTACGAACCAACTTCCTTCAAAGAAGCCGCTTCTCATGATGAATGGAAAGAACCGATGCAGAAAGAATATGATGCCTTGATAAAGAATGGCACCTAGAAGCTGGTTGATCCTCCATTGGGAACCAAACCAATAGGCTGCAAGTGGGTCTTCAAGAACAAGTATAAAGCAGATGGCTCACTTGACAAGCATAAAGCCAGACTTGTGGCAAAAAGTTTTGCACTGAAGGAAGGGGTTGACTATGAGGAGATTGTTGGCCCCACAACAAAATGGGCTACCATCTAGACACTCTTTGCCTTGGCAACACAAAACGGTTGGAAAATCCATCAAATGGATGTAAAAATTGCTTTCTTGAATGGAGATTTGAAAGAGGATGTTTTTATGTCCCAACCAGAAGGATTTGTTGTGAAGGGTCAAGAACATAAAATATGCAAGCTTGTAAAATCCTTGTATGGCCTCAAGCAAGCACCGCGACCTTGGTACGAGAATTTAATTGAGCATCTTCTGAAACTCAACTTCAAACATTATGATCTTGATGATGCAACTTTGTTTGTCAAGAAAGTTGGCAAAACAATTGAATATCTTGTGGTGTATGTAGATAATCTTTTGATGACAGGGAACAATGAGAGCTACATTGCATCCATAAAGAAGGAATTGAGGAAAGGTTTTGAAATGACAGATTTGGGCTATGTTCACTATCTTGGTATTCAAGTAACTCAACATCCGAAGTTTATATTCCTCTCTCAGAAGAAGTACATTGGGAGATTTGTTGAACAGGTTTGGCATGGTTGAGTGCAATCCTTTGACTACTCCAATGGAACAGAAGATAAAGCTCACATCCAACGAAGAAAAAGAACTTGAGGATGAAACAAGGTATAGATAGCTCGTAGGAAGTCTCAACTACCTGACTACTACCAGACCAGACATTTCATTTGTTGTTGGAATCCTCTCCAGGTTTATGCAAAAGCCTTGTGAGGAACATTGATCTGCTGCAAAAAGAGTTCTAAAGTACTTGAAGGGAACTCAAGACTTTGGACTTAAGTATACATAGGTGGGCGACTTCAGCTTGATTGCATACTGTGATTCAGACTTCGATAGAGATAAAGAAATTGGGGTATCTACTTCAGGTTATGTTATGAGTCTTGGATTAGGAGTTGTCTCTTGGAGGTCACTCAAACAATCAGTTTCAGCAGATTCCACAACTGAGGCAGAATATGTGGCAGCAGCTGCAACAATAAAGGAAATTGTGTGGCTCAGGAAAATTCTGGAAGATTTGCAAGAGAAACAAGTGCATTCAACTCCTCTCTTGATTGACAACACTTCTGCAATAAACTTGGCCAAGAACACAAAGTTCCATGATTGAACAAAGCACATCAATACAAAATACCATCTGATTCGACATCATGTTGAGGCCAAGACAATCCACCTATGCCATTGTTCCACAAATGAGCAGATCACAAACATCTTCACAAATGCGCTTGGAAGAGAAAAGTTTGAAAGATTCAGAATGGTGCTTGGACTCACCAACATCCCTTCAGACTAAGGGGGAATGATAACACCTAATCTTTGGGATTAGGTAAATCCATGTAAACACTGTAAATAGGAAAATAAAGAGAATTGGAAGACGAAGAGACATTGGGAGATGAAACCAAATAGTCTCTCTCTCTATGTATATATTCATGTTACATCTTAATGCAAAATACAATTTAGATTCATGGAGTTACCTCCTGGCTTGACACTATGAATGCCCAACTGGCTATCCAACCAACAAATATCTGACAAAAAAATTAGAGAAAATTTTCTCTCTCCACAAGTAATCTCGACACTAGCTACCTCAGAAAAACTGGCTATCCAAACCCTTGCATAAGCCTTTTGTACTGCCTCAGCGCAAATCCTCACACGCGTGGCTCAATTCAGCCTCTGATCAAGCTGTCCTGCCTGTCTTTACTGCTAGAAGTGACTCTCTGACCCTTTGGAAATTTTTTTCGGACTCTTGAAGCTGAATTAACCTCCCTCTCAGCTAAATCGAACTGCTCACTGAAGCATTTGCGCAACTTCACTATGGAATACTTCTGTCACTTGCTGCTGTCTCTCTAGAACTAGAATCTCCTCTGAAATCACTGTCTCCGCCCTTCACTGACTCTGCTTCCCCTATGGCTCAAATTCCTCTTCCTTGCTTAACTGTTGTTGTTGGATATTCGATCTGCTAAGGAAACTTGATCTCCAAGCGTATCTATCTCCAACCCCATTGACCTCCTCTTATAATCTCTCATTGGCTCAACAATGACCATGATTAAATCCTCATCAACAACTAAGATCATCTCTGAGTCGATCCATGTGAGTTTCTAGAGAAATCTCACATGTCTCAATTAATTCTTGTTAATTAATCACTTTTCCCAAGTTAGACTTTAAGGAAATAATTAATTATTGACTAATTAACTTAATTAAGCCATCTCTAGTTTTTCTTAGCGTATCTGACCAAAGTTGAGACTAGAACACTTGTTTGATGCTACAAAAACTAGCATACATAAGAATAATAATGTAAGGGCACAACAATAACAATAGTGGGCTTCTATGGGGCACAACAATATTAATATGAGGTTACACTAGTATTATAGCGACCTAACAATATGAGTGCATGATTGATATGTGTGATTGAAAGAAAAGTAAATCTAAATCTAAGGTGTGTTTCCCCTTAATTTTTATCCTTCGAATGAGGTAGAGAGGGATGCAAGGAGATCTAGTGGGAGGAAGTTTCGCTTCAATGAGTACTCCCATGATTTCACAAGTTAGTATTTTGCCAAGAGATCCAACAATAGGGGAAACTAGCCCCTATGCTGATTTCACAGGTCAATCTTTAGTTTTACCCCAATCTTACAATAAAGTCAAAGCGGTTTCCCCTACTAAACTAGATCAACCAACAAGCTCTTTCTAGGTACTGTGCAAGGATGAAGCTAGGTTTGCAATGATGGAGAGCATGAGAGAGCTTGATGGAGTTCGTTACGCGTTGCAAGATTGAAATCTAATCTAAAGCATAAAATAAAATCTAATCTATGAAATTGAAATGTACTCTAATGTTTTGCGATGTTAAGTAAATTTTAGCCCAATGAACACACCATGAAATGAGGCTAAAGAGGCTCCCCCTTTGGGTAAGGGGGATTGGGATGCCTAAGAGACTCTCTTAGCTCCCTCAAGATTACAAAGCTTAGTAGTGATGGGGTCCCTTGTGAATAAAGGGAGAAAAATGATTTTGTGAAGTTACAATGCTGTAAGAAATGCTTGCTTTACAAAGTAGATAGTTATACGTCTCCTTTGGCTGCTTTAGATCTTCAAATTTGGTGAAATTTTGCGATATTATGGTTATAGGTCTCCTTCGGGTGCTTTATATCTTCAAATTTGGTGAAATTTTGTAAACATATCCCCTTGTAAGATTGTTGACCTCCTAAAAACCAGCAAACAAATCCAAGTGAAAAGTGCCCAAAATCACTTTGGAACACATAAAATTTTGTTAGTACAAAAACCAAAAATATTCTAAGTAAAATCTCGATTAAAATGTACAAGTTCCTATATTAAACAACTAAGGAAAAGCCAAGATAACTTGGCTTTTTCTTAGTTGATCTTACTGGTGTTAGGACAATAGCAAATAAGAAGCCTTCAATGCTAGATTTATCAATGAAACTTGTTATCGCTCAATCTAGCAGGGGCCCTGGGAGGAGTACCTAATGGTCAACTACTAGACCAAATGGAAACAATGTGACAAGGATCAATTGTCACCTCAGTCAATGCCCCCTACTCTTTATGAACTTTTACCGATGGGAGGAGTCCAGGTATGGAGGAAATCACTTGAATGATAGGATTAATGGCAAGGTATAATGTGATTTCCAAGGCCCATTCAAAGGAGAGGCTCAATTAATGGTTCAAATACTTAAAGAAAAGCTAAAAGGTTCCCCAAGAAAGACCCATGAAGGATGACCTCGGGCCAAGGAATATTCAATAATTTATTGATGAATGCCTAAGATCAAAACTTTCAAGATCCCTCACTTGTGATTGATGTGTTTATAGTATATACTAGGGTTCAAAGTGAGGCAAATATGACTTATTCAATGGAAAGATTCAATTAAAGTGTGAGCTTTGGGAGAAGCTAGGGTGGCTTTTTGTGAAAAACCCCTTGAGAGAAATATTATAAGATACCAATTATTGAGAGATATACCGTGGTAAAGGCTCATCCAATGATCACCTGTAGTTAAGAAAAAAAGTTTTGAATAATGAACTACAAAGTGAAAACCTTTAAGAAATCCCCAAGTCAAAGCAGCTTCAAGGGTTCCCTCTTGGTGTGATATCTAGGGCATCATTTTATTTGAAATTCCATTGTCAAAATTCTTTCAAAACTGGAGGATGCCTAGAGGAGACATAAATGAAGAAACCTGTCAGGATAGAATCTTAAAATTCCTCCTTCCTAAAATTTCGCATCAAGCCATAGAAAATCTCCTTATCATTAGGGGATGAAAAAGATAAGAAGAAAAGAGGTGAAAGAATGATATTTCGTTAAGTTAATCTGATCACCAAGGATCTAAGACCAATGCTTGGCTATTGGGAAGATTGGAGTCAAAATGATCAAGATTTAAGAACTTCGCTCTTCAAGGAGGCCTAAAGAAGCAACTATGCTCTTTGTGGATGCATCGTCACCACAACTTTAGACTTTTATACTTCGATATGCAATATTTGATGGAGTTTCAAGGTAAAATGTTCACAGCCTACCCTTATGAAAATTCATTCTTCTTGCCAAGATGAATAACATATGCAACGAGCCAAGATTACAAGTGTTTCATAATTCACATTAATTTTTAGGGCACAAGCAAAATCAAAGCATAATGTTCCATACATTAGATAAAAATTATCAAGAAATTCGCATGAAAGGAGCACTTACATGACAAGGGAGTATATCCATCCATCACATTTGCAAAATAAAAGCTCCAAGAGAGATAGCGAAAATATTCTACACATCAAAATGCATTTAATCATCCAAACCATTCCACACATCAAAATGCATTTAATCATCCAAATCATTCCACAAATTGCAAGTCTGAAATCTTTAGAAAGATATACCCCAAATTCAAGTGATGATGAGTGAGAGAGAACACCTCTCTTATATTTATACAATCCTCTAAGGGGTTCGAATAGCCTAATTTAGCCTAAAGATGCCCCTATAATAAAATAATGTGCAAAATAACCATACTTTTATTGACAAGCCCACCAAATAGCTACATAATAAAGAATAATTAGCTTCTCAATAGGACAAAAATGATAGAAAGATAGCTAGAAGGGCCATTGGAAGGGAAAATGAGGTCCCTCATGTGCCAAAATGAGTAGGAGGGCTCCAATAACAGTGATGAAGGGGGTGGCCCCTTGATCTCCAAGCGAATGTCTTGTGGTGCTCTCAAGTGGTTGTGGTGGCACAAAGAACATCCTCATGGGTCTCCAACTGAATCGATCAAGCATGTGCTCCATCTGTAAGGGCTAGAATAATGATGCAAGCCCTCTCTTGTTTCCCTATGAGGGACAAAACCCCATCTGGGCCCTGGATCAACTGCTAAGTGTGTAGTTGATTGGGCTAGGTGGTCCAAGTGCATCATCATCATAAAAAAAGTGGTACAAGAGCAAGTAATAAATAGTGTTGAGGGATCACATGGTGTTGCTATCTAGTCTCTATTATAGTGGAGGCCCATGGCTCTCAACGTTCACCCTATAAATGCCATTAAGACTCTTGAGGGCTTGGATCCTGTATAGGGAGACCAAAACCCAAGATGCAGACCCATCTGCAATATTGTATAAGATCCAATGCATCTCCTCGCCTTCCAGTACAACAATTCATTAGTGCAATTGAGCAGATGAGTTTACAAATGATGGAACCAAGTTGGCACTTCATAGTGGCATGCCCTTCCATAATGGGCTTTAAAATGTACAAGTGTCCCTAGGTTCAAGAGGGAGGTTAATCAAGGACCCTATTAGGTGGTTTCCAACTGTAAGGGAATGACAGGTCCATGGTACGTCCGTTAGATGCCAGGTGTCACATGAAATAATGATGGAATGGAGTGGGGCAATAGGGAAGGCTCCAAGCCACATGCCATGGTACAAGGGTAGCTATAACAAGGGAAGCCCACACATGGGTGTATAGATGTAGGAGGAGCAATCATAGTACATGAGATACCCCAGCCTTTGTTTTTCCACCCTTCTTCATATGCCTTTTATTGATTTTTCTTTTATAACTGCTCGGAGCTCTAGGGAATGAGAGCATGATGTAAATGATATAGCAGTGAATACACCCTTAAGGTTGGGCAATTCATCGCCCATCAGGGGTTGAGACAATCACGGGTTCTTAATGATAAAAGGGACTCACGTAGGGGCCCTAGGAACTGTTATTGCTCAAACTAGTAGGGGTCCTAGGAGGGGATCCTATAGAGAAACTACTAGGTGAAGGGCAACAATGGAGTGATAGCCCACTGTCACCTCAGCTAAGGCTCCCTGCTCTTTACGGACTTTCACTGATGGGAGGAGACTTGGTATAAGCGGAATCATTAGATAAATGGATAATTTAAGAGGATAAGTAGTGATTCCAAAGGCCTATTCACAAGAGAGACTTAATTATATGGCTTTCTTGCTTGAAAAGCAAGGTGATATGCTCTCTAGGAAGGGCTAAGAGGATTCTTGAGGCTAGGGTTTGGGAATATATCTTGTCAAGAGGTTTCTTAGACCTGAAAATCCTTATGGAGAATTGGCCTTTACGTGATCTTTGTGGAATTAGAGTTGTAAAGTTGCGGGACCACACAGGACCAAGTGGACCCAAAATTAGGTCAAGAGTATGGAGTTGATCAACTGAGGAGGGGCTTGACTTAATTAGGGAAGAGAGGAGGATCAAAGGACAAATTTTCATTTGAGATTTGGATGCAATAATCCTAATGAGGCCACTAACCCAAAGTCAACCTAGGGCAAGAAATGGTTTTGTGGCTAGGGCTTGCTATATTTTGGGATTCCACTATCGGAATTGCTTGAAATTTGGATGATTTCTTGAGCATACTACAATGCAGTAATGGACCAATTTTCAAGCATTTTGGATGGCTACAAATGATTTCATGTGATGCCCTAGGAGACCTTTTGGGGTTAGGCCTATAATTGGAAGAAATAAAGAAAAGAAACGTTATTTTGACCACCAAAGGGATATGAGGATCAATGCATTATTGATTGGGCTTAATGGAGTCAATATACACATAGATCATGAAATTTCGTAAGCTAGGGAGCCCTAATTGATCTTTGCTAGCCTTTGCAAGGGCAACAACTAGATCAATAGAGATTTATACTTCAAATTTTCAAGGAGATTGTTTCGAGGCCTTTAACCTAAGAGGTGCCTCTAGAAACATTCACCCAATCCCTCAAAGGTCAACACATGCATTTAATCACTTATTCAAGGTCCCAGAAAAATTTTGTATTACATTTAACCCTTACAAGAATAAAGATAACAACATACATGTAGTTAACTAGTAAGATAACAAGAATAACATCAAAATTTTGACTTACATGAGAGAGGGTATATCCATTTATCAACTTTGCATTAGAGAAGCTCCAAATACAATAGCGAAATCCAAACATCATAGTGCATCAAGAAAAGCTCCACAAATTCATCCCAGCAAAAAGTGTGAAAATCTCATAAGAGATACTAATCCAATCCGAGTGATGATGAATGAGAGAGAATGCCTCTCTTCTATTTATACAATCCTCTAAGGGATTCAAATGGCCTAATTTGGACTAATAATGCCCTCTAAAATAAAATAATGTGCATAATAACAATACTTTTGGTGACAAGCCCACCAAATAGCTCCATAACATAAAAATAAGCCTTTCAAGAGGGCAGAATAATCAACATAATGAGTCATTAGGCCATTGAGAAGGCCTAATGAAGTCCAAAGTGTGCCATGGTGAGAGAATGGACTCCAAACATAGTGGACAAGGGGTTGGACCCTTGTTTTTCCAAGAAAGTCACTGTGTTGCTCCCAAGTGGATATGGGGGCACGATGACATCCTCATGGGTCTCCAAGTGGATCAAAAATGCATGTAAACAATCTGTAAGGGGTAGGATGATGACATAAGTGCTCCCTCTATCTCCCGCAGTGAGACAAATCCTCATCTGGACCCTGGAACCTATGCCAAGTGTGTGGTGGAAGTGTGGAGTCGGTTAGGCATAGGGATCTAGGTGCATCATATTCATCCAAAAGGTGGAACATGAGAAATCTTTGAAAGGCATTGGGGATCCATGAAGTGCTATCTACTATGGTGGAGACCCATGACTCTCAACGCTCACCCTACAAGTGCCAATGTGGCCCTCTAGAGGGCTAGGACCTTGTATAGGGAGAACAAACCCCAAATGGAGACCCACCTGCAATCTTGCATAAGATCCAATGCGTCCCTATGCCCTCCAAAACAACAAATCATTTGAATAATCAAGTAAAAGAGCTTACAAGCCATGTACCCAATGGGGCACTTCATGGTGGCATGCCCTTCCATAGTGGGCTTTGGCATGTACAAATGTCTCCAAGCTCAATAAGGGGGTTAATCGAAGACCTTATTAGGTGGTTTCAACCTCTAAAGGGGGTGACATGTCCATGGTACATTCTCCAAGTGGTAGGTGGCAAGTGATATAGTAATGGGACGGAGTGGGGATTAGGGGAAACATCCAGACCACATGTCATGGTACAAGGGTAACTGTAATAAGGGAAACACACACCTGGGTATATGAGTGTAGGAGGGAGAAAATCGTGGTACATGAGTTACCTCGACCTTTGTTTTTCCACCCTTCTTCATATGTCTTTTGCCTTTGATTGATTTTTCTTCATAACAGCTTGAGGCTCCAGGGGATGAGAGCATGATGTGTAATATATAGCAGTGGATACTCCCTTAAGGTGGGGCAGTTCATCGCCCACCAGGGGTTGGGACAATCATGGGTTCCTTGATGATGGAGGGGACTCATCTAGGGCCCATAGGAAGCAAGGTGATGGATATGGATAAGGGGTAGAGCTCACATTTGGCTTTTGACCAAGTGCTAAATTTGTATGTCCCAACCATCTTTTGCATTTTGTGGTACATTTCTTGTTGAGAGTGGCCAAATTATGCTTTTCTTTTCTTTTTAGCTGCATCAACCTCTGGAGCATCGTTCCAGTTCCAACCTCTGGAGCATCGTTCCAGTTCCAACCCAAGGTGTGGACAAGGGGAGGGGGACGCTAGCCCTATGTGGACCCAGATGGGAAAAGAGATGAATGGGGCTAAAATAAGTGGAAGGGAGTGATGTATATGATGTCGAGAAGCGAGACCATGCAACCAAAATCGATATTTCTCATGTAGTGCCAACCCTAAAGTTAATGGCTAGTAAAGGAGATCCAAAGGGACTAGGATACAAGGCTAACCACAAAATCGAGCAATGGAGACAACAGTACAAACCTAGCCCACTCTTTCCGTTGAATCCCCCCACCAATCCATGCCCAAAAGTGCCCATGACAAGGACCTTTGAGGCAACGTTCCAGGTCCGACCCAATGTGCGGTCAAGGGGAGGGGGAGGTAATTCCTTGTCGACCCAATGGACAAATGTGGACCCGAATGGGAAATATGTGAAAAGGGGTTATAATAAGCAGAGGAGAGTGATGTATGTGATGCCAGGAAGCGGGACCACACAACCAAAATCGGGGTTTCCCATGTAATGCCACTCCTCAAGCTAGTAGCCAATAGAGTAGATCCCACTAGACTAGGATACAAGGTTAACCACCAAGTTGGACGAGGGGACAAGAGTACAGACTAAGACCATTCTTTCCGTTGAATCCCCCACTAATCCATGCCCAAAGGTGTCGATGATAAGTAAGCAAAAATACCCAATTACATAATGAAAGCCATACTTTCGGGGTTGCCCACCTTCAAACATATGATCATGACAAATGGGTGAGGGTGCATAATGGCTGGCTCAGGTGGCGGAGATGATGGCACATCGAGCTATCTGGTGGCTGTTGGCTAAAAAAAATGTAGGAGAAAAATTTCTCCTATGGGTGTCACCCACAGGTGGTGGGTAACAAAACTCATATAAATAGAACCAAGAATTGTTGAAGAAATTTTTAGAACTTTATATGAGGAGAGAAGAGTGAGTTTTGGGGCCTTGCTATTGCTCGAACTAGCAGGAGTCATAAAAGGGATTCCTAAAGGGTAACTGCTAGATCAAAGGGCAACCATGGAGGATTAGTCCACTGTCACCTCACCTAAGACTCCCTACTCTTTACGGACTTTCACCGATGAGGGGAGACCTGATATATACAATAGGTCACTTGACAAGGATAAATCGACCAATGGATATGAAGTGACCCTTATAATCCTTTTCCTAGAAGGGGTTTTAAGAATGAAGTCGTTATGCTTGCCTATGTTGAGGAAATAGTCTCTCTGACACTCTGGATCCTTTGCTCGGTCTTTGGATTTGAGAACAAATTTCTCTCCAACAAATCGAACTACCAATCTGAAGCAACTATGCAGTCCTTTGCACTGCCTCACTGGGAATAACTCGGCCCTCTTGCTGTTGCCTCTCCGGATCTAGAAAAATTCCTCCGAACTCACTATCCCTGCCCCTCACTCACTGCTTTGATCTCTGGCTATTCAACAACTGACTGTTGCTAATATGGAAATCGATCTGCCAAGGAAATCAAATTTTTGGTGATCTCAAGTGTATTCTCCAAGTGCCCATTGACTTCCTCTTATAATCCATTGTTGGAGCACCAACGACCAACAGTAAAACTTAATCGATGGCTATGATTATTTTGGAATCAATCCATGTGAGTTTCTAGATGATTCTCACCTTAACTTAATGAATATTGATTAATTAACCAGTTTTCTTAAGTTTAGACTTAGGAAACATTAAGAAATTGGTTAATAATCTAATTTGGTCATTTCTAGGTGGAATTTCTAGAAATGATTTCTGGGTCTTGGAGATCTCATGTATTCTAGCCTCTCCACCAAATTTCGTTGCTAGAACAGATCCGATGCTATAAAAACTAACAGTTGCTACATCAGTGCACGTGCTTGTTCGAAATGTTGGCTTAGTCTGTTATGAATTTCAAACTAGATTAAAGTGTTCTATGTTCAGGGTCATTGATCAAAATTCCGAGTATGCATAAAGCATCTCGAAAATCCGTTTTATGTAATCCATGTTTGTCGGAAGGAATCAAGAAATCCAATAGAGTGAATAACTACTATTCATTCACAAAATTCCTCATTATTGGATGGACATTCTAAGGCGATCAATAACTTTGGCTAGTTGCGTGGGAGATCATATTGGATAGGCCATGGATAAGAGAAGCTACACTTATCTAATTTGTCCCAACTTTCCTACCATCACAAAAATATCAAGGCTGCTCATGAGGGGTGTATGCATTAGGTTTATCAATATCACTACAAACTCCCTTGAAGCTATTGGAAACCGGACATAAAAACTTTTCTAGTATTTTTTCACTAATCTCATATTCATCAATATTTGGGCTTTGGCTTCGTTTTCGCTTTTGAGTGTTATCAAACATTTTTATGAACCCCGTATTTATGTAAAAAGAGGGATGCCACCGATCAAAGTGATACCGGAAAATATCTTTATTTTTTATTGCTTCCACAAAGGATTGTCCATCAGGGAGTCTGTCGTGAAATTATCTGAGTGTCAAGTGTGGCATAGTCAACACCTTGAATTCATAATGAGGGAACAATGACAACTTCTTGTCTTGGATGTCATAGTGGAAAATTTTCATTTCACTCACGTTGTTGAAGACTCCAACTTGCAAGATCACATGAATCAGGGGATTGCATTTTCTTAGAGACAGAGGCACTGAATCAACCAAATGTTGAATTCTATTTGCAATAAGTCTAGGCCTGGCATTGGGAATAAGGGTCCATAGACAATTGTGAAGCATAGGAATAATTTGATCACTTATAAGAACATTGTTCATAAAATTGAAACCTTCCATGGTTTCAGTAATTACTGGCATAACCTTAAACAAATTATCTCCATTGTCAAATTGTTTATCGTCGTAGCTTTGATTTTGATCTTCACTACTCATTGTTGCAACCCAATCTTTGGTAAAGTGGTCTGCATGGCCCTTGCTAACAACATTCAAACCTGCACTTACCATATCTTTACCTTGAATATTTCTTGAATACTGCCTTTCTTTGATGGCAATTTCAGGTGCAGGATCTAGCATTTTAAGATCCTTTGGCCATTTTGTAATTAACTATTTGATTTCTTGTAACAATTATTTTTGTGATTCACTGATCTCCCTTAATTCATTGAAAAGTGTCATGGTTTCCCTAATTTCACAATCTAAAAACATAATGCTAGCCAAAACTTGGCTCTGATACCAATGTAACAACAATTCGTGTTTGTATGTGTGTAGATGTTGACACCAAAGGTACATCGAAACAAACTTGGTGTTAGAAGTCATAAGTGTATCTTTCTGGGGTATTCAAACACCTCCAAAGCATACCGCCTCTATGATGAAGTAAATAAAAAGTTTGTTGTATCTAGAGATGTAATTTTTCTTGAATCGTCCAAATCTGACAATGTTGTTGAGCGGCAACTTGATCGCTTGGATAGATTCGCAAAAACAAAATCATTTCAAGAATTTGATAATCAGATTCCACATCTTGAAGGGGGGATTCCTATTCTAGATCAACATGTGGAATCTTCTTCTGAAGAACACTCTCCCCCCACTGAAACTCCAAATGGATGATGCTTTAAATGATGTAATTGATAGAATTGGGAGACTCAATCTTGATTCACTCCCAACGCAATCAACAGAGCAGCCTGGACCATCTCAGAAAGGTCCCCCAAAGTAGCTGATAAAGACACTTGAAAGCGTTCATCCTGATGAAATTTGAAAAAACAGGAACCAAAAATGCAAACTGACAAAATGGAGGTGATGTAGATGACTCTAATTCACCTGTTGATATGGATGTTTCTTATGATTGTGAATTGAACTTGTCTACAGATTTTGAACCAACTTCCTTTAAAGAAGCTGCTTCTCATGATGAATGAAAAGAAGCGATGCAAAAGGAGTATGATGCCCTCATAAAGAACGACACTTGGAAGCTGGTTGATCCTCAATTTAGAACCAAACCAATTGGCTGCAAGTGGGTCTACAAGAACAAGTACAAAGCTGATGGCTCACTTGACAAGCACAAAGCTAGGCTTGTGGCAAAAGGTTTTGCACAGAAGGAAGGGGTCGATTATGAGGAAACCTTTGCTCCCACAGCAAAATGGGCCACCACCCGGACACTCTTTGCACTCAGCTCAGAACGGTTGGAAAGTCCATCAAATGGATGTAAAAACTGCCTTCTTGAATGGAGATCTAAAAGAAAATGTTTTTATGTCCCAGCCTGAAGGATTTGCTGTGAAAGGACATGAACATAAAGTATGCAAACTTGTGAAGTCCTTGTATGGCCTCAAACAAGCACCACGAGCCTGGTATGAAAAGCTAACTGAGCATCTTCTGAAACTCAACTTCAATCATTTTGATCTTGATGATGCAACTTTATTTGTCAAGAAAGTTGGCAAAACAGTTGTATATCTTGTGGTATATGTAGATGATCTTTTAATGACAGGGAACAATGAAAGTTATATTGCATCCATAAAGAAAGAATTGAAGGAAAAGTTTTGAAATCACTGATTTGGGCTATGTTCATTACTATCTTGGCATTGAAGTAACCCAACATTCAAAGTCCATATTTCTTTCTCAAAAGAAATACATTGGAGATATGTTAAACAGATTTGGCATGACAGAGTGCAATCTTCTTACCACTCCAATGGAACAAAACTTAAAGCTCACATCTATTGAAGGAAAGGAATTTGAGGATGCAACAAAGTATAGACAGCTTGTAGGGAGTCTCAACTACCTTACTACTACTAGACCAAACATTTCATTCGCTGTTGGAATCCTCTCCAGGTTTATGCAAAACCCTTGTGAGGGACATTGGTCTACTGCAAAAAGAGTTTTAAAGTACTTGAAGGGAACTCAAGACTATGGAATCAAGTACACACAGGTGGATGACTTCAGTTTGATCGGATACTCTGATTCAGACTTCAATGGAGACAAAGAAACTGGAGTATCTACTTCAGGATATGTTATGAGTCTTGGATAAGGAGCTGTCTCTTGGAGATCACACAAACAATCAGTTCCAGCAGATTCCACAACAGAAGCAGAATACGTGGCAGCAGCTGAAGCAACAAAAGAAATTGTGTGGCTC
>APFE030217397.1:0-21540 GCA_000404065.3 Pinus taeda | reverse complement strand
ATTATTATTTTATTATTATAATGTCCATAACAACGAGCTGATACAGTGTCTATACCATTGTGTGATTGCTCCTATCTAGTGTAATATGAATATGTGTAAGGGTTAGACACAAACGTTAGAAGTATTTACAATTTGCCAAAGATGGCAGTTATGACTGAACATGTATTTAATCTCAGAGAGAATGGTTGTGCTTCAAATAGAATAATCACTAATAGACATGTCTTCTTTCTAATAAGTCACCTCTTTTCATTAACTAATTAACTTATCATTATTTATTATTATATTATTATTTTATTATTATAATGTTCATAACAACGAGCTGATACAGTGTCTATATCATTGTGTGATTGCTCCTATCTGGTGTAATATGAATATGTGTAAGGGTTAGACACAAATGTTAGAAGTATTTACAATTTGCCAAAGATGGCAGTTATGACTGAACATGCATTTAATCTCAGAGAGAATGGTTGTGCTTCAAATAGAATAATCAATAAAGGTTAACTAATGAACAAACAAGACTAATTAATAATACTGTGGTTTGAACTATGCCTTCCACTGGAAGTAATATAATAGCTAGATTGAATGGGGAAGACTAATTAATTGCATTGTAATTTGAATTGTAGAAAAATTATGATATGCACCTTTAACCTAGTTTACAAGTTTTCATGTGTTATTTATGCCCAACCCACATGTTTTGTCATGTTGATACAAATTTAAGTGTGCATTTATTGTAAACATTCAAAGAGTACTTCTACTATTTTTCACTTTCCTATCAGCGGAAAATTAACACACAAATATAGCAAGCATTCGCACAAGTGATACACTTATTTTTGATCAAGTTGACCATGGAAAAATCCCAGTCTCTTGGGGAAAGTCGATCTTCAAAGGAGGATTTTATTGCTTGAGAAAATTAGTCTAAGTACATAAACTAATCACCGTACTTATCTTCCTTAATATTTGAAGGATTAAATGCAAATTTGGAAATTTGTGCCCACTGATATTTTTCAGATTTTCACAAAATCTCTTGCCCAAAATTTTATGCACTTTATCATAGCTCAGCTCCTCGATTTTTATGCCCAGAATTTTGCCTCGATTTTTGTGCTGGAAGTGACTGCTGAACCTCGAAATTCATGCCAAGTGACAGAAGGAACCCTCATTGAAAATCATGCTACTGGTAGTAGCAAATCTGAAAATTCTGCATCGATTTTCAGGCCAGGTCAATGCAGGAACAACCCTTGAAATTCGTGCCCAGCAGCCTTGAAGATCGTCTGTTGCGCTCAATTTTAGTGATGTTGTTTGCTTCGAAAACATGTTGACTATCTCCTTGATTTTCATGTCTCTCTCCTTGGAAATCGTGTCTCCTATGGCTGCCTTCCTCCTAGAAATTTGTGCCCTTCTCTTGCTACAAATTCTCCTTGAAGTTTGTCTTCATTTCTTCTCCTCAAGCTCTCTCAAGTGTGAAATGAAGAATGAGCCTCCCTTTTCTCCTTTTGTCTCTTAGAAAAGATTGAATCCCTAAACCTAGGATCCAATGGATGAGATTTAATCTCCAAATCTCAAGATGTGTGGTTGAGATTAACTCTCTCAATTGACCCCCCTCGCACATTGGTCCCATTACTGAAAAGCCTCATAGTATCTTTTTCGAGTTGTGTACATTTTTCTATTTTTCTCATAAAGTGATTTTTCACCTCACTTTAATATTAGAAAAGTACACTATGTACTTTACACATAAAGTCACTTTATAAAGCAAGTGACTTTAATATTAGAAAAAGTACATGGTATAACACTTTTAAGTACTTTTTCCACCCACGACATTAATATAATTCATAAATGTCACTAAGACAAAAGTCATTAATGTGTCTACTAGGCTAAAAGGGAAAATGCCTATTAAAACCTTTCCTTGGAACTATTTCCAACGCTCCCTCTTACCAAGGAAGATGTGCTCACCACTCCCATTCTGTTGTTGATTTTTGGTAGCATTGGATGTGCTCTAGCCTTGAAATTTGGAGGAGAGGCCAAAGCAAATGAGATCTCCAAGACCCAAAAATTGTTTTCAGAAATTCCACCCGGATGAGGAGTTATTAAAATAATTAATATTTTCAATGGTTCCTAAGTCTAAACTTAGGAAAATAAAAATATTAATAGATATTAATAAAGATAAGGGTGAGAAGCTTCTAAGAGACGAGGATCAAATCTGTTTTAATCTTAGCCGTTGATTAGGGACTTAATCTCGGTCGTTGATTCGTCAACAAAAAAAGTATAAGAGAAGACTTGAGGATCATTTGGAGACACACTGGCAGATACTCAGTATCTCAAGGAAAATCGATTCTCAATTAGAAGAGTTCGATTTCAGAGGGAGAGTTGCAGGGTGGAGGAAGAGGAGGGTATCAACAACAGGCAATGACTGAGGAGGAGGTGACGCAGGGACAATGGGAGACAACGCAGAGAGAGACGTAGTCCAGAGGAGAGACGCAAAGCTTACGCAGGCTGACGCAGAGGGACGTAGAGCCACTCAGAGCCACATTGGGCCATGCAAAGTGACACAAGGGTGATGCAAAAGTGGGAGCAGGGTCTCCAAAGTGTCAGAAGGTCTCAAAGGGAAAGTCCTAGGTGTTTTCTTTTAGTTTCTCTGTAAAATCATTCCTTGTAAGAGAAATTGTTGCTGAAGATTAATAAAGCCCTCATCTGCTGCACCGGTTTTCCCACATTGGGTTTTTCCGGGGACAATTGTCCAAAAATAACTCTGTTGATGTGATTGGTTCTTGTGCATGTATTTTTTTCTTTGGGTAATTGTGTGATAACTACAGTAGAATTTATTTTAATATTTGCTGAAGGGATTTCATAAATAACTTACTGTGAATAATAAGTAGGTGAAATAAATCAATGGCTGTAGTAGTAGAATTTCAGTTTAGAATGTTTCACATGGTATCAGAGTAGAGTTCCGGCAACACGAGAGGAAAATCGATTATGGGTCAAGAGCATGATGTAGAGGCATCCACTCAAGGGGACTCGCGCAGATTTCCAAAGGAATGCACAAGGGACATAAATTACGATTATTTTATGTTAGCCTCCAGATTGGAAGAAAAAGTCGTTTGCTTAACAAGCTCTGCCTCCTCGGAGGTTTGGTATATAGACAATGGAGCTTCTTGGCATATGATAGGAATCCGAGAAGGTTTTTCAGATTATAAGGAAGAAAGAATGAATTTTCAGATTACCATGGGGAATAAGGCAAAGTGTACTCCATAGTAGGAAGAGGTACTATAGTTTTTCAAACTAAAGTAGGAGAGTGGCTTCGTGCAACCAATGTTTTGCATGTGCCAGGATTGGGGATGAACTTACTTTCCATATCTCAACTTCAAAACAAGGGCTATGACATTTTCTTCATTAAGGAGAAAGTATATGTCAAACACCCAAGTTGGAAAAAGAAGGCCCAGATTGGAATCAGAAGTAACAGGTTGTACATGTCGCAGCTAGAATCACCAATGGCACTGATAGGCAGTAATGGAGACAAAGATTTGAATGAACTATGGCACAGGAAGATGGGACACTTACACCATGGGGCTCTGAGAATTCTCAAGAAAACAATATTAGGAGTTCCAGATATAAGTACTAAACGAGATGATGTATGCAGAGGGTGCACTCTGGGCAAGTATGCCAAAGCAGCGTTTTCCAGAAGAAACAATAGGGCTAAGAGTTATCTATGATTGATACACTCAGACATCTGCGGACCGATGTCCACAAAAGCTCTTAGTGGTGCCAAATACTTCATCACCTTCATCGATGACCATTCCATGAAGACTTGGATCTACTTTCTAAAAACCAAGGATGAGGTTTTTGGTCGATTCAAAGAGTTCAAGGCTCCAGTGGAGAATCTGACAGGAAAGAAGATAAAAGTGTTGCACTTAGACAATGGTGGAGAGTATGTTGACAAGGACTTCACCGATTTTTGCGCTAAGGAAGGCATCATAAGAGAGTGGACAACTCCCTACAATCCAGAGCAGAATGGAATAGCAGAAAGAAAAAACAGGACTATTGTGGAAGCAGCTAGGGCAATGTTATATGATCAGGATATGCCTAAATTCCTATGGGCAGAAGCATGCAACATGACAGTTTATGTCCAGACAGGACTCCTCACAGGGCATTGGGCAAAATCACTCTGGAGAAGGTCTTCACCGAGAAGACACCTGAAGTCAGTCATTTCAGGATATTTGGGAGTTTAATGTATTGCCATATACTCGAAGAGAAGAGAAAGAAATTAGATCAAACTGCTGAGAAAGGATATCTTGTGGGATATGGCGAGAATGCTAAGGCATATAGAGTCTATCTTCCAGGGAGTAGGAAGGTAGTAGTTCGGCGGGATGTAAAGTTCATGGAGGATAGACCATTCATGAAATCCCTAGAAATTCCTTCCAAGGAGCAATTGAAAGATGAGTTGTTGGTCAAACCACTTTAACTAGCGGAAACTAGTACCAGAAGTTCTCCTGAAGACAAAGCTTCAGAACAGGAGGAATCTCAAGAAGAGGAAGAACTGATAGATGTGCCTACTACCAGTGGAAGAACGAGTCGGGAACTCCGACAGATTCTACGGGATGCAAAAGACTTCATTGGTGCACCCAGGAATAGTAAAAGGGAGCGAAGATAGCCAGACAGATACCAGGTCTTAGTAGCTCAGGTTGGGGAACCTTTAGTTTTCAAAAGGCCATTCAACATCAAGTATGGGTGGATGCTATGGCAGAGGAATACAACTCTATAATGGTCAATGATGTCTGGGAAGTGGTACCTAGGCCTCGGGACAGATTAGTGGTAGGTTCGTGATGGATATACAAGGTCAAATATGTTGCAGACGACAGTGTGGAGAAATACAAAGCCAGGTTTGTGGCTAAGGGGTATGCTTAAAAGGAAGGGATAGACTATGAAGAAGCCTTCACCCCAGTAGCCAGGGTATACTTCTATTAGAACCGTGATATCTCTTGCAGCACAGATGGGGTGGGAGATTCATCAGATGGATGTCAAGACGAAATTATTGAATGGGGTAATAGAACAAGTAGAAGGTTTTGAGACACATGAGAAGAAATCTCATGTATGCAGATTAAAGAAAGCCTTGTATGGGCTTAAACAGGCACCTAGGGCATGGTACGATCGAATTGATGGCTACTTGCAGAAGATGGGGTTCGTCAAGAGTTACGCAGACCCTAATCTCTACTATATGGTCGTAGAGAATGAGCCTCTAATCCTAGTATTATATGTGGATGATCTCTTCCTGACAGGATCATCTAGGCTCATCAAAGACTGCAAGAAGAACTTAGCCATAAAATTCGACATGAAGGATTTGGGACAGATGCATTATTTTCTGGGCAGCAGAAGGGTGAGATCTTCCTTGGACAAGGGAGATATGCTACAAAAATCTTGAAGAGATTTAGGATGCAGGACTGTAGACCTATGGCTACTCCAATGATCACCAACTGGAAGAAGATTGATGCATCATAAGATAAAGATGTTGATCCCACCTTCTATAGGCAGCTTATAGGGTCCATGATGTATCTGGTCAATACTAGGCCAGACATTTGTTACGTTGTCAACACCCTCAGTCAGTTCATGGTGGAACCTAAGAGGGCGCACTAGGAAACAACCAAACATGTTCTTAGGTATATACAAGGAAGAGTCAAGCATGGACTATTGTACACCAGAGGCAATGACATCACGCTGAGTGGGTTCACTGATGCAGATTGGGCTAGATGTTCAGTAGATCGGAAAAGTACAACTGGGTACTGTTTCAACATTGGATTAGGAATGACCTCCTGGTGCAGTAGGAAACAAAAATTCATGGCTCTGAGCTCAGTTGAAGCAGAATATATGGTAGCTAGCACAACTTCGTGCGAAGCCATATGGCGTAGGAAATTTCTTGTGAATTTATTCAGGATGGAAGCGACCAGGGTCATGTGCGATAATCAGAGTTGCATCAAGCTATCTGAGAATCCAGTATTTCATGAGCGGTCGAAGCACATTGATATTAGGTGTCACTTTGTCAGAGACTGTGTCTAAAGAGGAGCAATATAGTTGAGATACACTCCTATAGGAGAACAGGTGGCAGACATCCTAACCAAGGCTCTAGGAAGAACAAAGTTTGTTTATTTCAAGGAGAAGATGGAGATGGTAAAGAATCCATTTCAGTAGTAGAAATGGATAAGTGTCAGGTGTTGTGGCGCAGCAGTTAGCAGTGGCAGTGCTATGGTGCAGCATGTTGAGAGGGAGCTGTAGTACAGGGGCAGCAGTGGCAGTGGTAGTGTCATGGGTAGCAGTACAAGGAAGTAGCAGTACAGGGGATGTGAGGCAGCAAGCCGAGCATTGGCACAGGTACCGATGCGAAAGATCAGTGTGATGTTTCTATAATGAAACATTGCTAGAACACATTCCTCGCTAAGAGGGAGTGTTGATTTTTGGTAGCATCAGATGTGCTCTAGCCTTGAAATTTGGAGGAGAGGCTAAGGCACATGAGATCTCCAAGGCCCAGAAATTGTTTTGAGAAATTCCACCCGGATGAGGAGTTATTAAAATAATTAATATTTTTAATGGGTTCCTAAGTCTAAACTTAGGAAAATAAAAATATGAATGGGTATTAATAAAGATAAGGGTGAGAAGCTTCTAAGAGATGAGGATCAAGTTTGTTTTAATCTTAGCCGTTGATTAGGGACTTAATCTCGACCGTTGATTTGTCAACAAAATAAGTATAAGAGAAGACTTGAGAATCATTTGGAGACACACTGACAGATACTTAGTATCTTAAGGAAAATCATTCTCAAGTAGATGAGATCAATTTTAGAGGGAGAGTTTTAAGGTGGAGGAAGAAGAGGGCATCAGTAGCAGGCAGTGACTGAGGAGGAGGTGACGTAGGGATAGTGGGAGACAACGCAGAGAGAGATGCAGTCTAGAGGAGAGACGCAGAGCTTACGCAAGGTGCTGCAGAGGGACGCAAAGGCACTCAGAGCCACACTGGGCCACGCAGAGTGACGCAGAAGTGGGAGTAGGGTCTCCAAAGTGTTAGAAGGTCTCAAAGGGAAAGTCTCAGGTGCTTTCTTTCAGTTTCTCTGTAAAATCATTCCTTGTAAAAGCAATTGTTGCTGAAGATTAATAAAGCGCTCATCTGCTGCACCGGTTTTCCCACATTGGGTTTTTCCAGGGACAATTGTCCAAAAATAACTATGTTGATGTGATTGGTTTTGGTGCATGTATTTTTTTCTCTGGGTAATTGTGTGATAACTGCAGTAGAATTTATTTTAATATTTGCTGAAGGGATTTCATAAATAACTTATTGTGAATAATAAGTAGGTGAAATAAATCGGTAGCTGTAGTAGTAGAATTTTAGTTTAGAAATTTTCACACCTGTCTCTGAAGAAAACATGTTTGCCTCTTGGCAAAGACTTGGTTTGAATGTCTGCTACCTGCTCATCAGTGGATATATACTCAAGCTTCACTGCCCCTTGCTGAACCCAGTCTCTGATGAAGTGGTATTTGATCTCTATATGCTTTGACTGGTCGTGAAACACTGAATTCTCAGAGAGTTAAATACAACTCTGATTGTCACAGTAAATTATAGTTGGTCTCAACATTTGACCAAATAATCCATGAAGCATATTCTGAAGCCATAATGCCTCGCACCTTGCCTGACTAGTTGCCATATACTCTGCCTCTGCGTTGCTCAATGCCACTGACTTTTGTTTCTTGCTGAACCATGACACAACTTGCCGAGCTCAATGAGAAACAACATCTGAAAGTGCTCTTCCGATCACTCACACTGCTAGCCCAATTTGAGTCTGTGCAACCAATCAATCCGACCCCATCACATCTGACGTAGTCCAAACCATAATCCACTTTGCCCCATAAGTACCTCAACACATGTTTTGCAGCCACCCAATGTACTCTCCTGGGCTCCATCATAAACTGACTCAATGTGTTGACTACAAAACAAATATCCGGTCTAGTGTTGACCAGATACATCAATGAACCAATTAGCTGATGATACAAAGTGGGATCCAACAACTCGGAATCAACATCATGAAACTTCTTGCAGTTGGTGATCATAGGAGTAGCCATAGCCTTGCAACCATCCATACGAAATCTCCTCAAGATATCTCCTGCATACCTGCACTGGCCCACAAAGATGTGCCCATCCTCTTGTTAGAGCACCAACCCCAAAAAGTAATGCATTAGCCCCATATCAGTCATATCAAACTCTGAAGCAAGATCTCTCTTGCAGTGCTGGATGAGATTGTCCTCCCCTGTAGTAAACAAGTCATCCACATACAGTACCAAAATGAGTGGATCATCAACTACCAAGATAAAGTATAGGTTCAGTTCTGCATCACTCTTTTGGAAACCCATCTGCTGCAAGTAGGCATCTATCCTCTCGTACCATGCCCTCGATGCCTGCTTCAGTCCATACAAGGATTTCTTCAGCCTACACACATGAGACTCCCTCCCATGCAACTCAAAGCCCTCAGGCTGCTCATTGTACACCTCCTCTTGTATAACACCATTGAGAAAGGGGATCTTCACATCCATCTAGTGAATCCCCCATCCCATCTCAATTGCTATAGATATCACTTGCTCTAATGGAAGTATAGCGAGTAATCAGTACAAAGGTCTCATCATAGTCAACTCCCTCTACCTGTGAGAACCCCCACGCCACAAATTGAGATTTGAACTTCTCAATGTTGCCACCTGCAACATGTTTGACCTTGTAGAGCCACGTGGAAGTCACAACTGACTTCCCATCAGGACGTGGCACTTCCTCCTAGACATCATTCTTCATGATAGAGGTATACTCCTCCACCATGGCATCCCTCTAGATCTGTTATCTAGTGGCTCTGTAAAACTAGCTGGCAATGTCTCCACAACATCTGCCACAAAGACACCCAACCTCTCTGGCAATCTACTCTCCCTCATTGACCACTTGGGTCTCCTCACTGCCTCTTGAGCCTCCTTCAGGGTCTTCTGAAGCCATCTTGGCTTCCTCTTCCCTGCAGTAGTCTCCTATTGTGGTATGGGAAAATCCTCAACTGGTGCCTCTCCTCCTGGCGAGGAAGGCTCTGAAATAACCAAGGGAGATTCTAAACTTTGAGATACTGTGCCTGATGAACCTACATCAAGTGAACTGGTACCAGGCAAAAATTTTCCCTGTGAACTTGTCACCCCTAAAGAAGGTGAACCTCTTGATCCTGATGTACCACTTGATGCACTTGAAACCTGTGATGTGCCCCCCTATTGAGGAGCCTGCTGCTCTACCTGATCAACCTCCTAAGACCTCCTCAAATGTCACATGCCTCCTCAAGACAATCTTCCTCTGTGCAGGAAGATATATGCAGTAGGCACTGCTGGTCTCATTGTAACCCACTAGGACACCCCTCTCTACAGTGAGTTCTAGCTTCTTCCTCTCCTCAGGGACATGTGAATATGTAAGGCACCCAAACATCTTGATGTGCCCAACTTCTGGCTTCTTGTTGGTTTATATCTCCTTAGGAGTCTTTCTCCCTAAGACTCTGTGTGGGCTCCTGTTTTGCAAAGAAACAATAGTGTTACATGCCTCGACCCACAAGAAGAAAGGTAAACTCTGATCATGCAACATGGCTCTAGCTGCACCAACAATAGTCTTGTTCTTCCTCTCTGCCACCCCAATCTGTTGAGGGTTATAAGGCACAATGATCTCCCTATTGATGCCAACACTCCCATAAAAATCCCTCATCTCCACAGAAGTGTAATCACCCCCATTGTTTGATCTCAACACCCTGATCTGCCTCCCTATCTGGTTCTCCACAAGAGCCTTAAAATCTAGGAATCACCAGAAGACCTCATCCCTGGTCTTCAGGAAGTAAATCCAGGTCCTCTTGGCGTGGTCATCAATGAATGCCACATAGTACTCATATCCAGTCAATGAAACATGGGAAATAATACCACATACGTCAGATGAATCAAATCAAGGATACCCACAACTCTGTTGTCACTACTCTACAAAGGTATCTTGATGTACTTTCCCGAAGCACACCCCCTGTACACATCATGATGCTTTGTGCTGAAGTCAAGCAACCCTATAACCATCTCCCTCAACATCATCAAAGCTCCATGGTGCAAGTAGGACATCCTCTTGTGCCACAACTCACATAACTCACTGCTACAGGTTTGCGCTACCATAGCTCTAAGAGGTTGAAACATAAGTTTGTAGAGTCTCCCACTGCGAGCTCCAATCACACTAGTAGACTCGATACTGGCTCCTATAGGATATATCAACACTTGCCCCTTTCGGAACAATACTTCATACCCCCTGTCCTCCAAGATAGTGACTGATATCAAACTCTTCTTCAACCCTGGAACATAAAGAACATCTATCACCTTCATAGGAGGTGATGAGTCTCTCTGAAATGAAACTGTCCCCATACCTGTCGCCTTGACTTTGGAGTTGTCGCCAAGCACAACCTCCAAGTCAATGTCATCCTCCAAAAGGCTCGTGAAGTGCTCTCTAATTCCGGTCATATGGCAGGATGCTCCATTGTCTATGAACCATGCATGGGAAGAAGTGACATGAGTGGCTAAACTCACCACCAATGGACACTCTGAATCAAACATAGCCGCAAAATAATTTACATCTGCTGAAGCTGCAACTCCCTGTGTCTTCTTACCATTTTTGTTGGGACACTGAATAGCATAGTGACCCATATTCCCACAAGAAAAGCATTTCACTTTGCTCATGTCCTTCTCCTTAGCATTCTGCTTCCCCTTCTCTTGCTTTGCTCCACTAGAAGAGCCCTTCTTGATCTTCTTGCCTTTCTTGCCCTTTGCCGCAAGAGCAACATTCTCCTCTTCACCTCCCCCACCACTCTTGCTTCCACCTCTCACACTCCTCTTGATCTCCTCCTTGATGAAATCGTCCCACATCCTCCTCCAACCAAGAAAGTGCTCTCTAGCCACCAAGCCATGGATAAAGCCATTCCACTTCTCAGTGAACCCATCTAAGGCAATCCGAACCAACTGCTCCTTTGGAACAACCTTTCCAACAATAGTTAACTCATCCTTCACTTGTGAGACTCTGGTGAGGAAAGATGTCACACTGTCGGTCTTGGTAATCTTGGTGTTGCATAGTTTTTGACATTTGTCTCAACACCATCTTCCTGTTCTCATTAGAACTTTGGTGCAAAGAGACCAAGGAATCCCACATCTGATATGCATATCTCATCCCTAAAACATGAGGGAATAAATGGTTCTTGATGGCATCTAGAAGGATCCTCTTTGCCTTCACATTCTTCTTGTTGAACTCCACCAACTGAGCTGGATCAGTGGGTGCTTGCACAATTGCTTCAACAACATCCCACATTCCCACCTCTTCTAATAAAAGCATAATCTTCTCTTTCCATGGGCCAAAGTTTTCAGCCCCCATCAATCTGTCCTCTACTCTCAACCCACTAGCCATGACCCCACAACCAACAAAATGAAGCAAATCTAGAAGCTAGAACCTTCCTCCCTCTGAACTACAAAAGTCTTTGGGTTTCTGGCAAAGTTTTAAAGGTATGGTTTACTGTTTGAAGACTTTAGTAGCTTGTTGCCCTCTTTATCAGCGGATTGAAAATAAAGATTTAAGCCTCAATTTGTTCAACTTTGCTTCGATACTAAGTAGAAAAATTATAATCTGCACCCTTAACCCAGTTTACAAGTTTGCATGTGTTGTTTAGGCCCAACCCACATGTTTTGTCATGTTGATATAAATTTCAATATGCATTTATTATAAACATTCAAAGAGTACTTCTACTATTTTTTAGTTTTCTATCAGCTGAAAATTAACACATAATTTTAACAAGCATTCGCACAAGTGAGACACTTAATTTTAGTCAAATGGAACCAGGAAAACCCCACAACCTCTTGGGGAAAACTGGTCTTCAAAGGAGGATTTTATTGCTTGAGAAAATTAGTTTAAGTACATAAAATAATCACAGTACTTACCTCCCTTAGTAGTTGAAGCATTAAATGCAAATTTGGAAATTTGTGCTCACTGACATTTTTTAGAATTTCACAAAATCTCTTGTCGAGAATTTTCTACACTCTCACAGCTCAACTCCTCGATTTTTGTGCCCAAAATTCTGTGCCAAATGCTGCATCGATTTCTACACTGGAAGTGACTGCAGAAACTCAAAATTTGTGCCAAGTGATAGCAGGAACACTCCTAGAAAAATCACGCTGCCGGTAGCAGCAAACCCAAAAATTCCGCCTCGATTTTCATGCCAAGTCAATGCAGGAATAGCCCTCGAAATTTGTGCCCAACAACCTCAAAAATTGTGTTTCTTCCCTCAATTTATGTGCTGTTGTTTGCCTCAAAAAACGTGTTGACTCCTTGATTTTCATGCCTCTCCTTGGAAATCATGCCTCCTACGGTTGCCTTCCTCCTAGAAATTTGAGCCCTCCTTCTCTTGCTGGAAATTCTTCTTAAAGTTTGTTTTCTTCTCTTCAACTTTTGCTCTCTCAAGTGTGAAGTGAAGAACGAGCCTCCCTTTTCTCGTTTTGTCTCTTAGAAAAGATTGAATCCCTAATTCTAGGATCCAATGGATGAGATTTAATCTCCAAATCTCAAGATGTGTGGTTGATATTAACTCTTTCAATTGACCCCCCTCACACATTGGCCCTATTACTTAGAAGCCTCCTAGTACCTTTTTCAAGTTGTGTACTTTTTTTTTTTCTATTTTTCTCATAAAGTGATTTTTCACCTCACTTTAATATTTAAAAAGTACGCTATGTACTTTACACATAAAGTCATTTTATAAAGTATAAGTGACTTTAATATTAGAAAAAGTACATGATACAACACTTTCAAGTACATCTTCCACCCATGACATTAATATAACTCATAAATGTCACAAAGGCAAAAGTCATTAATGTGTCTACTAGGCTAAAAGGGATAAATGCCTAGTAACACTCCTCCTTGGTATTTTTTCCAACATGAATTACACATGCCACTTGAAGTAATGGAACAACTAAATTAGCTTATTGAAATAATGGCATGTCAATGCAAAGGTGGTTCATTGAAATAGAAATATTTCTATTGAAGAACTACTACAGCCTTATGGACATTGGACTTTCTCATTATACTATCAACAATATATGTTTCCAACCACTTTTGCAGACCCGAGTTCTGCATACAGATGAATTTGCATGTTCCTTAGGGCAATTTCATCAATTTTCTTTTCATTCCGTAAGTGTCTCATAACTTATAGGTCTTGTCCTTCTTATACATAGCTATAAAGTCGTATTCTTCTAAATTATTATGCAAAAATTGTATGTAATGAGGTTGTTCATTCAGACTTAGCAAGGGCTTTTTAGCTATTTGTAATGTCATGTGCCATCATACAGCGCCGGTCACAGTTCAATACTTTACTGCAAATCACAAAAGATCTGATAGTAATTAGCTATTGATATATACGATGTGAAATGGAATCATAGCCTCGTGCCACTGTATTTCGTTAATAGATAATAATAAACATTGGGTTGACATACATACTGAAACGTGTCTGTGTTGCCAACTGAATATGATGATACATATGAATTTTTCCCATTTTCAAGGGTTTCAAAAGCCTTACATATTTCCAATCAGATGACAGCATACCATACCATCTATACTTAGGAATCTGTTCATATCACATCTAAGGAATGCTCACAGAATGCAATCCAATCCATTATGAACAGATGTAGGTGTTCCTCCATGAACTAAGAACGCCTTGCTCGTATTGTTCTTGTTGTGACTTTTGAGTATGCCCTTAGTGTATGGCATTTTATTGCCAATATTGATTAGTCATAAATTATTATCGATATTACTAAGAGCACTATGAATCTTACTATAATAGTGGTCCAACCCCACTCTGAGGAATTCATTTTTTGCACTGTATTGAATTTAGGATGGATTCTCTTTTGTTTTCTGGATGTAAATGTGTTTTGTGATACCTTAATTCTATATAAAAATGGCACAACATATCTTGAAGAAAATATTTGTATCTGCAATTGTGAAGTAAGAATTGAAAATTGCTCTTGCCATAGAGCAATTTGGAATTTTTTGGTTTTCTGTTTCTCGCAATTTGACTGCCCATTGATAGAGTAGCTCCTCTGATGGGTCTGCTTTGCCATTTGCAAGGGTTTTCAAGATTGCATCTTCGGTGAAATTGATTGAGATTTGTGCAGAAAGAAAGATATATTCTTATCTATCTCTTAACAGTATATTCACATGATTTTCTGGATAGCTTATAGGCACTGAAATTATGGATCTTTTAATGCCACAGAATGATTCCAGAGTACAGGACTAGAGTATCTATATTTTCTTTGACCAATTTAAAGTACCATTTGTTCTTGAACAATTTAGTGTTTAATAAAGATATTTGTCAAAGTGTGCAATCAATTATAATAAAAGTTACAAAAGGGAAAAGTTTGTTGGTTTATAAACAGTATTTTTTTGTATTTTAACTTTGTGGTTCATTGGACCTATATTAGAGCATCGAGCTTTAAGGCATACAAGAATGCAAACATGTATGCTCAAAAGAAGGTGAGATGCACATAGGAGGCCATCTGGGATGATTTTGAGAGTATGGCTTGACAAAATAACACAAGAGGTATGTGACTCCAATGAGGCTAAGATGCAGGCCACTTCAAGTTGAAAAACATACATTGTTTTGTTCATCTGTCTACATTCAGACGTCTAGATTATCTTAGTGTGGTGGCTGGTGCATGCTTTATATGGGAACTAAGGACAAATTTGAATTTCTTTAACCAAACTAAAGTTTGCACATTGCTCTTTATGCTGTGGACAGATCAGTTAGACTTAATTCTACTAGATCTCTCTCTTTATTTCCTTTGGTAACAATTTGATCGAATTGGATAGCTAATTTTATGTGGCATTTTCCTACAGATGTTCTCAGGTATATTACTATATTCAGGTTGACCATTGAACATGATTCAATCAACTTTGTTAGTGTGAATCCTTGTTTTGGAACGGAATTATGATGCACAGCTTCACTGCCATTGTATACCCAACAATGCTTCATAAAGTGGATATCCTAGTCTTGGAAACAAAATATTTGCATCTTGATGACCTAACACTGTAACAGTCACATGGCTTGTCTATGGCCAAAGCTTAAGTAGACAGCATCTGCAGCTAGATTTTAAAGAAGGTCACATGGAAGATACTCTGCCACTTCTCTGTTTTTCTGGATTTCAAATCTGGACACTAGACTTCAAGGTGACAATCTATTCGTTACAGTCAACATGGGCATGACTGATAGTAGTTCAATGCTTTAGCTCAGGGAACTGCGACATAATGGAATCAGGGAAGTCCATTATAGGTGACTGACTACTGAACAATTGGTCCTGACTCCCAAGGCTTGATGAATGAGATTGGTAGGGTAATACACAACTGACATGTAACATAAATTCTGTACATAAAATTCGATGTAGATTTTACAAAGGCCAAAGGCCTTCCTGGCGAAGGAGAAAAGCCCTGGAAGCAGATCCCAAAGGAGATGTGGCAAAAGCTGTCTTGGACCTGATTACAGCAGAAATGGGAACCTTTGACCTCAAGATTGTTTTAGACTCCAGTTACTAATACATTTATTTAGACTATTGTCTCAGCTTTCTGGCATACTAAGTTTACAATATTTTAAATGGACTACAGTGCTTTCTTCTTTGGCCTTAATCTAGTTTTGTATATAGTTTTTTTGCTTGGACAATGGGAAAGTTCTTCAGATGCAAATTAGATCATTTAAGTTTTGCTTGTATACTTAGCTGTTAAGAGTGATGCAGTGCCTAAGGGTCTGCGATCAAAGTCACACAGCAGAACTAAGAGAACATGCAAGAAAACTACCAATGGATTAAACAATAACATACTTTTGACACAGTCTGCTACAATTATAAAATTCACATGCAAATTTACAGCAAATACTTTCAACAACATTCTTTGCAGCATTATTGAGTCATTGACCAATGCTATTGGGCCTCATGACATTCACAGAGCCTATGGACAGGTCTCTGAATCCCACAACAACAAACACTAGAAAAATTCAAATCGATAGAGTCGAAGGCCCTTCGTTCATTCATAAACTTCATATTTATGTTTGTGTTTATTCGTTCTTGGCCTTCCAACTATCCAACTATGCAAGATCAATGTTTCATATGCCAAGGGTTATTAAAAATTCATTAAGGATGTCGACTCTGCATTAATTTTGCAAACTTTCAAGTCTATTGTGAAAAACAGGGTACAAATTTGTGTGACAGAGTTCAGAAAATGCTTGCCAAAATTTGTGCAGGCGTCCTTTTGAGAAAGTAGGACTTAATGTTTGTATATTTTCATGTTTACAACAAAATTCATATCTCAGAATGTTCAAATTCAACTCCATTTGCCCGCATCAAATCTGCCAATTCAGCAATTTCTGCAATTTTTGCTGAAATTGGCCAAAATTGCCTGGCTTCACTAAAATGCACACCCATGGTTCATTTCTTAGCAATTTAGTGATTCAAATTAGAGAATGTGTATTTTCTCATTCCTCACTTTTCTAAATTTCCATATTTTTTATTTGAACCTTAAAAATTGCTGCTGTGTAAAAATATTCAAATTCTGTTTTCTTTTTACGCAACGTGCAAAAAATCTGCAAGGCCTTACCAAAATGAATGCCAAATCTTCCTCATGCAAGATATAAGGAAATTGTATGTGTTGATCTGTAGTCTACCTTGCTGGCCAAAAAACCTGTCTCTTAGATTTCTTTGATTCATCTCCAAATGCATGTAGTTTCTTTTCAAAACTACCCTGACATTGCTTTTGACATTTCTAGAAAATGCATGCTGAGGCCCCGTTAAAGATTTCAATAAAGTTTTGAAAGATGCTATGAAAACTTTGTTCATTTTGTGCCATGAGTCATATATCTCAATTTCACAATGCTTCAAGGAAAGTTGTCCCTATTTCCACAATTCAGGAAAATGCATGCCTAGAAATTTAAAATGCAAGCCTAGGGAAAAATAGGCATGCCTAGGTCCTGAAATTTGAACTCAAAGTTCTTCCAAGTCTCCCACACTTATCTGTGAATTCAAAATCATGCAGGATAGCTTACCAGCAAGGGATACTCCTGCATCAAAGAGGCACTGTTGTATAAATGTATAATATTTTCAAGAGCATGCATTTAATTTATACCAAACACATTTAATCCACCAGGTAAATGGAATACAAGATGGATCCATATATTACTTTAACAAAGAGATGAGGAATCTTTGTTAACAATGTTTGGTTGAAGCACCTGTGTATAGAAACCAAAAATCTTATTCATCATAGAATCAAATAATTTGTTTTAGATAGTCTTAGACTCTTACCAAGGACGTTGTCTCCTACTGCGAGGCTGAGCTATAAAGAAATGACTTTCATCAACCCCACCAGAGTTCAAGTTTCCAGGTAGAATTTTGAGTTTATTTTTTCAACTAAAAAATGTCTGCATATCCTTTTCTAAAATACTTCTTAAGATCAGACATCTTATTTCCCTGATCTTGTTTCAGACTGTTACTACTGTAAATACTTGAATGTTGAAACACAATATCGTATTGGAAATTCCATTGAGTTTAGCGACAGAAGAAAATAGCGAAGACACGACAACATTATTTTTGTGGAAGATTCATCAAAATTTATCTTAGTAAGTTTCATTAAGGGGCTGTAAGTTTTATCAGCTAAATGAGAGCAATTATCCATTCGAGACTCTTGGAAAGATTAGGGCCCGTAGTTTTACTAGGTACATCAAAGATATTTTGAATTCTAAAAACATTTCCCCCTTTTTTGAACTATTCTCTGATCTTGGATGGGAATTGACCATTCACCTCTCCTCTTTTGAACAACTCTATTGGATCCTTTTGGCAGGGTGATTTAGAGGGCGGCCTGGGTTATAGAACAATTTAAACAAAATTGTAATGATAAATGAATAGATCATGGTTTTCGAAAATTTGTAAGCATATGGTGCAAATAATGCAAAGCCAAGTGAGAACATGGGTGTAAAACATGATCTAATATCCCAAAAAAAGGGAACTGCAATTTTAAAAAATGGATGATCACAGAGAATGCCTTGATGTCTTGTGACAATTCACATTCAATAGACATGTGTAAAGTTATGAATAATTTGCTTATTAATATCATCTATATGTCAAGCAAGATCACCATTGTAAAGTGGGGACTGGGAGCCGTAAGACTGTCAAAAGGGAAGCAAAAACATTGAAAGAATCATTCTGGATGCCTTGCTGCTTCCATACCTGGCAAAGCAAATATCTCCAAGCTCTGCTGGGACTTGATGAACAAGTTCATTCTTTTAGAGATGCACCATTTCTAGCTTCACCAGATCATCAAGTGTAACAAGAAGTTTTCCAGAGAACTTATCATTACTCAAAGTACCTTCCCCAGAAAAAAAGGAAGATTTGCAAGCAGTCCAATTTCCATCGGAATCTGTTCTGCAAAAGAATTATGTGAATGGCTAGCGTCCATAAAACTTTTGACAGTCATTTATTCAAGAGAGTATCGTTCCTGTTAAGTTGGCTCTTTTACATGCCCATCACATTGAGAGCAAACAATTTCATATCCATGATAACAAAGCTTCTGATGACTCGTTGTCAAAAGACAGCGCAGAAATTAGTGCAATTTAACAGATCAGGAGGAATAGTACCACTGAAGAAATAGTATGAGAAATTTGGGTTTCCTAATGTGAATTTCGAATCCACGAGGGAATTGGACCCCACTCCATATCTAAATCGGCTTTGAGCATTTACAAAGAAGTGCAAATTTCGGGTACATGGGCTGCGAATAATGGCAATGGTGATGTGATTTGGCTTCACACAAGTCCCCTTGGATTCATCAAATAATTTAGAAGCTTTGTGTAATAGGCCACTTTTTTTCTGGTAAGCTTTTTTCAAAGCATTGTAAAATTGTTCCTTTTTATCTAATCATTTTTTTTTTAATTTTAAAGACAAGATTTCCGGTCTAAATTTTCATAAATGATAAAATTTCATGGTGTAAATTTTCATCGATTAGACAGAACTATGACCGAACTATGACGTTTGATGAAAGTTCTAATGACTTTAGGGAGAATTTCAACTAGCCACTTATAAGTTTATTCCTTTAAACATATCTTTCAGAATTGACAGTCTGATGAATTACCCCTTGTTTAGATAAATTTATCGAACAATTAGCATTTTCCTTTTCACGCTTCCCTGTCTTTTCAGTACATGAAAGCACATAAAAATTCCCCCGAAAAGGGCTTTATCGACAAAACCAAAATTCTGAAAGCTCAAGTAGATGTCTCATGTTCTATTTCCATCATCGCCATGGTGACCAAATTTAAACTAGATTTTCCCGCAGGGAACGGAACCTTAATTTCATTGAATGGTTTCGATTTGTTCATTGGGCAATGAATTCAGGACCGGTTTCCACTCGGTAACCACGGGGTTCTTGTGGCTAAACATATAGATTGATCTCAAAATGAATCAACAGCCGCCAAATTGCCTTTAAATTGAACCAGAATTTGCTGCAAGAGTGGGATTTCAATGCCACATGGCTATGGAAATAAGTCCATTTTCAAAGAATCATGAAGCAAGCTTCAAAAAGGGCAATTCTGCATCGAACTCGCGGATGGATCTGCCCAATTTTTTTCATAAATCTAAACAATGCTTATCGTATTAATGCAAATACGTTGCAGACATTTTGGGGGATAAAAAACTGGCCGAATTAATTTTAGGCTACTCTGCACTGAATTGATTTTTCCAAAAATAAAAATATAAACCTGCGTAGAAGTTTTGCCCAGGTAAACTTCTCCACTCCACCCATGATTTAGTTCTAACATCTCCACTCCACCCACGATTTAGTTCTAACATCCCAATGGGGTACCAGGCAAGATTCCCAAGACACTTGATCCTTGAAAAGTTCCTGTGTGCCAAAGTAGGAATTTGAATTTATTTCTAGGCATTTCACATGCTTTTGATAATAAGGAAACCTTAGAATTGGAAGAAGTAAAATGAAAACGCAATGTCACTTGGATCAAATGGGCAAATATTAACAAGAAGTGACTAAGTCAATGATTGGCTTAGTGCTTGTCATAGTTATAGATGGTACATGGATTCACGATGGTTCGGATATGGTTCATACATATGGTGATAACACAGTGGCCAGTTGTATACATTCAATGTTTCTCGTTTGAAACTGAGCCGCGAATCGAGATTTTGCACGCTATTGGATTCATGTGATGACGTGGTCGAAATTTTAAATTTTGAAATTTGAAATGAAGCGGGCTTCCCGCGTGGAAATTTAAATGGGATAAATTTTAAGGTCACATTATAATGAATGAGACTTCGAAATTGTGTTTAGGATCAGCAGGCAAGCGATTCACCGGAAAACAAATGGAGATGGCGCAGATTATTACTGGTTTTTACAAGTAATTATTAATGTTACATTGTTTTTATGTGCTTCTGAATTATCGTTTTGGACATGCTGATTGTTCTTAAATTGGTGAAAATGCACATCATGCCTTAAAAAGCATTGCAGAAGACTTCGAAATTGTGTTTAGGATCAGCAGGCAAGCGATTCACCGGAAAACAAATGGAGATGGCGCAGATTATTACTGGTTTTTACAAGTAATTATTAATGTTACATTGTTTTTATGTGCTTCTGAATTATCGTTTTGGACATGCTGATTGTTCTTAAATTGGTGAAAATGCACATCATGCCTTAAAAAGCATTGCAGAAACTGAGAACAAGCGTAACGCAAATAAGATAGAGGCGATAAGATATGGTTGAGCTCGTGTGGTACAAAGGGGTTTGTGACAGGAAATATATCGAGGTTAATGGGCGGAGGTTAAAGCTCGTAGAGTTTTGGGATGTGTTTATTGAAAATGAAAGAGTAATAAGTCACAAAGTGATTTCTAATCCCAAAACCTGTGGATAAATGCTGACACTATATATGGAAGACTTTTAGATCCTCTGGATATTGCATATCATTATCGCACTGAGGGCAGCATCAACTATCTTCCAGATGAAAAACCCGATCGTCATAAAATTCTTAAGAAATGGATTGAAGAGATTTAAAGAACTCAAGGATGCTGCATATTAGAAGAGGCCATGAAAGCCCTGGTGCTGCATATGTAGAAGAGGCCGTGAAAGACCTGGATTATCTCAGTATAACATCACATTCTACAGAATTGGGAGACCTGGGCACATGTCACTGTCTGGGAGCAGCGATACTCCTGGTTGAAGTAGTCAGTTTCGAATCGAATTTGCCTAGAAGTATAGCGAAATCACATGAATCCGTGAAATTTTGATTCGGTGAACTTTCAATTCGCTTTTTCTGGATGCAACCATGTTAACCGTGCTCTAAAGCTTTTCCTGAGGCTTTTATTTTTGCCTTCCCAATTTGTATAACAAGGATATTTTTTTGGCTTCCAAGTTTATATAGGAAAAATAGGCTACTCCAAATCTATCTATATAAATGATTATTATTAATATATGGGGTT
>APFE030217394.1:3035-23161 GCA_000404065.3 Pinus taeda | reverse complement strand
GCAATGGAGGGAAGTTACTAGGTCCTCCTTCAAAGGGATAAAGCCCTCCTTCAAAGGGATAGCTCCTCTTATCAAGGGATTAGCTCCTTCTCTTTTGGGATGCATGAACCACCTTGGAGCGAACAATCCACGTCAAAATCCTTCTAGAAACGTCTAGATTTAACCCAAAAGTGCGTTTTTTAGGATAAACTTGCACCTTTTTTACTTTTACAGGGGTACGCACCCACCCCTTTATAGATAGAGCATGCAGATATGCGGGAAATATGAACAAAGGGTGCGGGCCCACAGGCAAAAGTGAGAGAAACTGTGGAACCAGAGTAATATTGATTTTCAATGTCTTTTCTCTCATTTGCAAAGCTTGACATGAAGAGCTGAGGTCTGAGACTTGCTTAGGAGGCTAGTATAAGTGATGATAGACCCATACTGACTGCAAATAATCATGGTGATGATATTTTTGTGTAACACAAATCCAAATGATATACGATACTTCAGTTAATTAAACCCACAACTATGTAGAAGGAAACCCGCATATACTATGCAAACTTATAATTTACTTTATCTTTTAGATGTTGATTGTTAATTCGTGTATCAAATAACCAATAACTAGAAACAGTAAAATAGAGCAAAAGACAATCACACACAAGAACACAAGGTATAAGGTGGAAACCCAATGTGGGTGAAAACCACCTGCTGCAATTCATCTCTATCTTCTCTTTAATTAGAAACTTCTTTTTACAATTGTACTGGTGCAATCATTTACCAGTATGCAGGCTGCCTGCAGAGAGCTACAACCCTCTCTCGTTTTCCAGCTTCTCCTGGAAGGGAGCTACAACCCCCTTAGCTCTTGCACTAGCCAAGATACTAGTACGTAGGTTCTGGCATACAGAAGGCTACAACCTTCTCTTTCTTCCAGGGACCACATTTCATAAATTTTCAGACTGGATCCATGAACATCAATCAATCATCAAGAAGTTCTGCATCAAACAATCTCCTTTTCACCAATTAGCACTGAATCAAGTAGACACTTCTCTGACAGCTGTATCCAAATCACAGTAACAATAACCACACACCAAATCTGAACCCAGAACAAAAGATACTATGATTCAAGCTTAAAGATTATGACCCATCAATAGAACTTATCCTTCTCCTTGCGCTCATGTTCCTTCTTTATTTAGATCTAGATCTGCACCATAACCCAATCACAGTATTGCAGATCTAGCACTTTTTTAGATATTCAATAACAATTCAGATGATGCTTTTCCAAATGATCTCCTTCCTTTTTTATAGTCTTAGGCCTTTCACAATACCACGGTCCAGAACCATAATAACACAATACCATGAACCCAATACTTGGGATCAACACTTTTGGATGCAATACCACGAACCAAAACCATAGGATCAAAAACTGTCAGACTAATACCATGAACCAACCATGAAAGTGCATGAGATCAACACTTTTGGATGCAATACCACAGACCAAAACCATAGGATCAAAAACTTTCGGACTAATACCATGAACCAACCATGAAAGTGCATGAACTTTTCTCCACATGAAACAAACTTTTCTCTGCATAAAATTCCGTGAACTTTTCTCCACATGAAATAAACTTTTCTCTGCATAAAATTCCGTGAACTTTTCTCTACATGAAATAAACTTTTCTCTGCATAAAATTCCGTGAAATTTTCTCCACATGTGAAATAAACCTTTCTCTACATAAAAATTCCGTGACTTTTTCTCCACATGGAAATAAACTTTTATAAACTTTTCTCTGCATAAAATTCCGTGAACTTTTCTCCACATGAAATAAACCTTTCTCTGCATAAAATTCCTTGAACTTTGCTGCACTATAATTTATCATCTGAGATGAGTGGGTTGCCATCAAGTACAACATATGTATCATAATGCCAACAGCTGGGATCCATTATTACATATAAAAACTTAAAATTACATAAGAAATATAAACAAATTCAAAATACTTTGTTTTCACCTCAAAAACATGTTTTTGAGGTGAAAATTACATTAGGTTACAAAAATAATATTTTCAATAGGTTATGACTTCCAAGCAATCATGCTTGATTTATTGATCATCCTCATACCCTTGCTGACCTTTATTCACATTTGAAAATCAGTTTCTTGACCTTGGTAATGAAACTCTAGACCTAATGAAATCAAACCCTAGAACCTAATGAAATGGACTACAGATTAAGGATCAACAAGTATAGTCTATGAGTGAGGAACTGAAGAGAAAAAAACCATCAATGGATCCATATATCATGACCTAATGGTGTGATGAAACATTTAGAGTATGGGACTCCTACTATGAAAATGCAAAAGAGCAGATTTTGATCCCTGATGATAGTATGAAAAGGCTGACACTAACAAGTGCTCCAATGGGGATGGTAGCTCCTTGGAGGTGCTAAGAACACTATAGACCTAGTAGCCTTATCCATCGGGAAATATGGTCAAAAACTTCGAAGACTAAAAACTGACTCAGTGCAAACTGAGACTGACTTATGACTCCAAACTTTAACTATAAACCAAATCAAAACAATCAACTCTACACATACCATTCAATATTTATAGCCTTCACTTCGGGCCGCAAGCTTCAATGACTGTGTACTTGAAATTTTGCAAGGAAAATGAAAATGGTATGTACAATGAAAGTGACATAATTTCAGAGAACCACCTCAAAAGTAGTAGTGGTTTAGGAGCCTACCATTCACTGGCCCTCCTAAACAATCCTGACCATCCATCTCCTTGAGCAAGAAATAATTCTGCCCTCTATATGCTAAGATCTTATACGGTCCTTTCCATAGGTTCTCAAACTTACCATGCTTTCCTTTGTCCTCATTTCATGCATCCCACCGCAACACTACATCCTCTAGCTGAAACTTTTCTGCTTTGGTTTTACGATCATAAATCTTCTTTATCTTTTCTTACAACCAGAAAGTGTTTTGAGAGACTTCTTCCCTTGTTTGGTGAAGGTGAATCATTTGATTAATCCTTCATTGAATATCATCCCCTTCACTGCCACCTTCCTGTAGTAATCTCATGACCGGGACTGCAAGTGACGTAGGAAATGCTGTGTTAGTACCATAAACCAACTCAAATGGTGACATACCTATGGATTTCTTGCTTCTCACTCTATCGGCCTATAACACATTAACGAGCTTCCGATGCCAATTCTTCTTATTTGCCTCCAACATTTTCTTGATTATATTCACCAAGGACTTTTTTGATGACTCTGCCAATCCGTTGCCCTGCGGGTAAGATGCTATGGAATGGTCCAGTGTAATATTGTACTTATTGTAGAACTCCACCATCTGCTTGGACTTAAATGCCTCTGCATTATCTGTTATGATCTTGTGAGGGAAACTAAAATGAGACAAGATATTAGATTCTAAAAATTGAATAATTATCGTATCCATGGCCTGCCTTGTCAGAATGGCCTCAATCCACTTGATGAAATAATCAGTAGCTGTCAAGATCCATCGATGTTGTGCAGATGATGTGGGATGGATTTCCCCTATGAAATCAAGTCCCCACTACTGGAAGGGTGCATTTACTTCAATTGGTTTCAAAGGAAGAGGAAGCAACTTCCTTTTTCCTTGAAAAACTTGGCATCATGGCAGCTCATCATTGTTTTATACAAATCTGAAAATAAAGTCGTCCAATAGTATCCTGCTCTCAACACTTTGTTAGCTGTTGTTTTCCAAAACAAATGACCGCCACAATCACCTTTATGAAAATCATGCATCACCTACTGAGCTTTATCTTCAACTAAACAGTTAAGTAGAACACCTCCCGGATCTTTCCAATAAAGAGCATTATTTAGAATGCAGAATTTTGTAGATTTGAGTTTTAGTGATCTACCTTTACTTCTAGACATTCTTGGAGGTGGAGAAAGATGTTGAAGAACATAAAATATGTTTGAATACAATGGTGATTGAAGAAACATTTTTGAAACTTGAATGAGCAAGCCATCATCCTCATCCTCCGACATTGCTGCAATAAGATTTATGTCTAGAGTATGCAGATTTGATTCTACCATCAATTTTGCTAAGCCTTGTCCCTTGAGCAGATTTGTGGGTTTAATATCCAAATCATATTCCAACATTACTGCTATCCACTCACATCTTCTTCCCTCCGGATCAGTTTGCATGAGGACCTCCTTTACTGTTGCATTAGGAACATATGCTATGGTATGTGAATGCATAATGTACACTCTGAAATCCTTTAATGCTTTTATAAGAGGCAATGCTTATTTTTCAAGATATTATAGCACAAAGAAGCATCTCGAATAATCCTACTAAAAAAAGCAATGGGTTGCTCAATCTGATCTCTCTTTTGCATCAATACCGCAGCCATGGTATGCTCAGATGCAAATGAAAATATAATGAAATCTTGAGTGTAATTAGGACTAATCAATACTGGCACTGTTGTCAAAGCAAACTTTACCAAATTGAATGACTTCATGGCATCCTTATTCCATTTCACGATGTTGTCCTTTTTCAACATATTAGTCATTTATCGTAAATGTTCCGCCAAATTGGGTATAAATCTGCGTAAGGAATTCATCTTACCATTGAAAGCCTGGATCTCTTTTTTGTTGCATGGAAAGTCTATATGTTGAATTGCCTCCACCCTTGAAGGATCAATGTGGATACAGTCTTTAGAAATGATATGACCAAGGAGCTTGCCCTCCTCCATGGAAAAAAGACTCTTCTTCGGGTTGAGAGAAATCCCAAACTTTGTACATCTCTGAAATACAATCCTCAAGTGGTGCAAGTGTTCATCATCAGAACTAGAAAGTACCATCAAATCATCTAAATAAACAACTAAGAAAACATCCTTCTCATTAGCAAAAGCGATTTCCATCGCTTTCTGAAAGGTGGCTCCAACATTCTTCAGTGTAAATGGCATTTTAGCATACTGAAAAGTTCCCCAAGGTGTTGTGAAAGTAGTTTTGTCTTGGAATTTTTCATGCACCAAGATCTTATTGTAGCCTGAGTAACCATCGAGTAGTGACATCCGCGATGCTCCAACTACTCTTTGCAGAATATGATCCATGTTTGGAAGTGGATAGTTATCCTTTAAGGATACTTTGTTGAGGTTCTGAAAATCTATGCACAACCTTATTTCTCCAGTATTCTTACATACTGGGACTAAATTCGAAATTCAATCAGAAAATCTGATCAGAACAATGATGCCAACTTTGAACAATCCATTTACCTCTTTTTCATTGGATGGAAGCAACTTTGGATTGATCCTTGTCAACTTCTGTCTAAAAGGCTTCTGATCCAGCTTGATAGGAATAGTATGCTAAATTACATCTTGGTCATACACCTTCAAGTCTGAACAATACCATGCATACACATCAGAAAATTCAGAAATTAATTTAACATACTAGGCCTTTACCTCAGGAGACAATGCTTTTGATAACTTTACAAGCATGGGCTTGTCAACTGTTCCAAGATTGACATCCTCAACTCCTTTATTGGTAGGCACCAAGCTCAGCTTTCTTGCAACATCATCTTGATCAAAAAGCTCCTCTAAAGGTATGAGATCTCTAGGAATAATATTATCTTTCAGCTGCAATACCTCCATCTGATTCACCTCAATCTCTTGTTCATCGGTATCACAATCATCATCAATGGAATCATCCTTGAACTTTCCTTCATTTTGCAAAAAGGCATTGATTTCATTATCATCCCAAAACACTTGCCAATACCTTAAATTATTCGAAGCAACAGGCCGGTGTTTGACATGAATTTCAAACTTGTTCCTGGAGTTCATTGGGATCTTCAAATTGCTTGCAACAATGGCGAGTGAATATGAAATATTGTTTTGAGTCCAGGATACTGATGTCAAGGTATATTCAAGAAACATTCTCAAAATATCTAAGACTACATTTCGGTAGGCTCTCATCTGTGGATTCTTTGCTTGATACTCTCCCTTTACCTGTTTGATCACCAGCTCTGAATCACCATAGACCAAAAATCCTTTTTTCATTCAATTTCTTCAAAATTTAGCACCTGTGATCAAAGCCTCATACTCAACTTCATTGCTAGAGCAATCAAAAGCCAACTTGTAAGAACACACTCTAACATTACTTGGGAATTTGGTGGGCTGGAAAGTAGGGCTATGAATCCAAATTCCTATACTGGCACCATCCTACACATGGCACCATTAAAATCCATGCTCCAAAGGCCTGCTTCATCTTCTAAATGCTAAAATTCTGCTTCATTCTCTACCTTACCTTGACTAATCACTTCATTAGCCTTTTGCTGTTGGTATGTGGGCTGCTCAGAAGAACTTGCTATTTTTTCTTTTTCCTGATTAAGGACTTCCTTAAAATTCTCTGAAATATTTGGCACACTATCTACTTCTACAATCTAAATATTTACATCATTTAATACACTATCAGAGTACAAAACAAATGATTCTAAATCAATATGTACAACATTTATTGGATGATTGAGTGGCTTCTCTTTGCTGGTGATCATGTATTTCACTTTCTTCTCCCTGTATAACTTTATCAATTGGTCGAAAATGGAATGGTAGAATAAGAGAAGTCAAGTTGTAAAGTGTCCTTAAGCTTATCACCCCACGATCTAGACAAGAGCATACCAGATCGCGGTGGAATATCAACAACAACCACATCCATCAAAACATTTTTGGCTGGGATCTGATCTAAAGACACTACTAGATCTTTGATAAGACCAATGCAATGGACTCTACCAGAGTTGAAGGAGTACAAATCATGGTATTTATGAGTAATATCCAAGCCCAACTTCTCCATCATGGCTTTAGGCATCAAATTATGAGAAGCTCTGAAATCAAACATGGCGTTATGGAGAATGTACTCATGCAATTTAAGACTCAGATAAAAGGGTGGAACTTCACTATCTTCAGGCTGACCTTCTATGGCTGGACCAAAAATGAGTTCAGGATGATCATCTTCGACATTTACCATATCCGACAAAGGGTCTATTTGCAAAATTCTAGGCACCGGGTGTTTATAATTGCTATTCTTTACCAGCTCAATCAAAGGAATGGACACTTTTAATTTAGCAATTTTATTTTCTAAATTAAAGGATGAAACTTTTTCTACCTCTTTGATGGGAAGGTCCTTCTTCTCTTGCTCTTTCGCTGCACTTTGTTGATTATTCTTCTCATTTGCAATGTTATTTGTCAATGGTACTTTGCTGGAACTTGGATCAATAGGCTCTTTCCGTTTCTTCTGAATGTTTGAGGAGTCATTCTTTGATTGCAGCTCTTTTCTTTTCTGAATGGGATTGATTGGCACATCTCTGCTCCTCAAAGAATACTGCTTCTGCCGTTCTATCAAAGCGTTCATATAACCTCACTGATAATCATCGGTCTCAGCCTCCAAAACTGCATCATTTGCCAATATGTAATCTTCATCCCTTTGGGTGTCTGGAACCTCTGCATATTCTTCATCTTCCATTAGAAAAATGGGCATACCATCGCCAGTGAAAAAATTGTTTGCTTCAACTACTAGATCATCATCATCATCTGTTTCCATTCCCTGAACATAATTCTACTGCAAAGGAGTTCTGATCTGCTACTGTTGTGCTGGTTGGTCTTGTGCCTTTTGTTCCCTCTGCTTGATCCAGAATTGGGGTTGCTACTGATTGGTGTTTCAGGTCTATCTGAAATGGTCAGTCGGTCGACCATATTTTCCACTATTCGGATCAACGTATCCATCTTAACATCTAAAGAAGATGCTTCCTCTTTTATGGTCACTCTCTTTTCAGATCTCATTCTTGCTCTTTTGGCCAGCAAATTTGCTTCTACACTTACCGCGTTCTTCTACATGTCTTCTAGTGTGGTGGGATCTCATTCCTGTAACTGATATGCCATATCAACATCGAAACCATCTAGAAACTTGAGCAAGGCTAATCCCATTGGTGTTTTAATGTTGGCCGGAATAGCATTATATACTGCATTAAACCTTACACAATAATCTTGCACACTTTCACCAGCATTCCTTTTGATATTTTCATACTCAGACAAAATTTGGAGTGGGTTCTTCTTTAACTCCCACCGGTCCATGAATTATCTATGAAGAACTGACAAAGTGTTGATAGAGGATGTTAGTAAAGCTCTAAACCATTTTCGAACTTCACCTCCAAAGCTTTGGACAAACAATCCCATAGTCACATTTTCTACCTCTACCTCATGAAGGTTAAAGAAGTCATTCATTCTATCAACGTGTTGCTGTTTCGTAATGCTTTGAGTGGCATCAAAAAGAGGTATTTTACTTTGGTAATTAGTGGGCATATCATCCAGATTATGAGGTAAAACAAGGGGTGCATACCGGGTAGCCATGACTCGAGGTGAATTTGAAACAACAGTTGGACTACTAGGGTTTAATGGAGTGATTGATGGAGAAGTAGGGGTGATAGATTTTTGATAGGATATGATAGGTTGAAGGTGAAGGGTAGGTATAAACTGAAGTTAATAATTGACTTCAGGGATTGATGGGAATACTGATGAATTGAGGGTAGTGGATGTCGATTCTGAAATCTCAGGGATATTGGTAGCAGTGATGGATGATTGAGGAGAATTTAAGATATAGTCATCAATTGATCTATTTTCCTTTTGAATTTTGAGATCTGCAACAAATTCTGGGTCTAGAACTGTATCATTAGGTGCAATTTCAGATTTGGTCCTAAACAGAGAAAGGTCAAACAACAAATCAAAAGAGAGATCTTCTGAGAACAACCATTCATCCGGGAAAGAATCTACTTTTATCGAAGGAGTCAAGCTGAATAAACATTCTTGTCTTTTAAGTTTCCTTGAAATCAAGTTATGGTTATCCACTACTGGGGCGGGATTGGGATCATAAACGACCCTCGTGTACTTTCTCGAAGCTAGTGTGCCCAAATTTTGAAGTTTTTATATTGCTTTACAACTTTCTATTTCAGCCTAGCAAATTCTAAAACTCATCATCCAAAATTCAAGAATTTATATGAAAGATATTATCGGGGTGATTAGTCTTTCATTCCCCAGCATGGTTGCCACTATGTTATCACCTAGATTGACCTTAGGCTGAAGGGAGGCAATTCGAGGGTAACCACAAACCAAGCTTAGCCTAGTAGCTAGCCCTATTAGGTCGGGGGAGGGCTCTCTCTATAAGGATATTAGTCAATATGACTGGGTCAGGTAAAGGATTTTAGGCTAGATATAGTGGCTCAAAAGGTTTTGATTGGAATTGTTGGTGTTTTACTAGATCAGATGGAGCTAGGCAGTTAGGTTTGGGAAATTAGGTCAAAAATGCAGGGTGTTCTATGGGGCAAGGTAGGCATAGGCTTTATCACTTTAGGCTTAATGGTGTGAGGTTTTCAAGACTGATGAGGAGCTAAGGAGGGCATGTGACAATCATGGATCCTTCTCAAACAGTAGAAAACATGAAATATTGAATGATTTCCCAAGGCAGAGCATTGTTACAATGGATTCTACTTATCAAACTTAATAACATTTAATAAGAAGCAATGAAATGGATGATGGAATACATAAAACATGTCAAAAAAATGATTACAAAAGAAGAAACTATGCTAAAACTCCATACCACATGGATCCTATAAAAATAGTTGCAAATCCTATTAATTTCCTTATCAAACTGCCTACAATGATGTACAATCAAGCTCTAAGCATCCAAGTGAGTCCAACCTCTACAAATGATTCAAAAAACACATGATATAGGAATCAAAACAACTCACTCTAGCCTCAAGGGTCAAATTCATGAGAAGAGGATTTGATCTAACTGATACTAAACAAGGAACAAGAATATAGGCATTATCAACAACTTGCCTCCAAAAGTGAAAAACTGATTCATTTGACTTCAAACTAACTCGTAAAGCAATGAATCTACCCTTCTACAACTTTTTAACCCTCATATTTACAAGCCATGACATCACTTACAATAGTAAATCATCCACCATGAGAAAGAATCCATGATCATAGTAAAAAACTGGAAAAATAGGCGTCCTGAGCAAAATTTTCTCTAGGCGTAGTGCCACTAGCTCAACGCGTAGTGCCAATTTCAGGTCCCTTTTGAAGGCATTCCCGGCATCCAAATTGAACCCATGATAGCTCATTGGAAATTTCTTCAGGTATATCTTCTAGAACACCTTGAATTATGGCATTGGGAGCTCATTCGACCCCTCAAAACTTGATTTTCCCAAGGTTGCTCCTGTGTGTCCTAAAAGTGGCAGAAAGGTCAATCTTGGAGTGTTTTTGGACCTTTTGGTGGGCTAATTTTGCTCCAAAAATTATGAAAATTTCTAGGGTGCATGTCCTCACTACCCTAAATCTAAAAATGTAAGCCATTCCTTCATTGGATGCCTCTAGGAAAATCGCAGCGCCAGTGACGCTGTGCTTCTGGGCAGTTTTCCTGTGTATTAAAATTCAAAATTTGTAAATGACAAAATTTGTCCAAAACTTGCCCAAAATTTGTGCGAAGCACCACCATCATGTGCTTTCATGAGCCAAGGAAGCCTCAACCAACATCCTAAGTCTATCCTCCTCTTTCTTGCCATTCAAGGCCCGCCTTAATCTGGCTTTCAGCTTCTTGATTCTTATGTTGCAAATCCTATTGCAAGTCCTGTAATGATAGGCCATGTGCTTATCATCTGATTGTCTCTGTTGGCCTTCTGTAGTAGCTTCTCAAGGTGTAGGTTAACTCTTTCAAGCCAAATATCCCTATCATTTTCAATCTCCTGCTGAATAGGGGTCAAAGTAACTTGTGCCTCTTTGTCACTTTGTCATTTCATCTTGAGCATTTCTAGCTCCATGAGGACTTGTTTGTCACTCAATTGCTTGTTTTCCTGATCCAAATGTGTGATGACATATTTTTCCCTCTCCAAATTATCTGCCAAAGTTTGTATTTGAGCTTCCCTTTCCTATATGATGATGTCCTTTATTGTTTCCCTCTCCTGAACCTCTAAGTCAATGGTCTCAATGTCATGCTGCTTAGGTTCATCATGTTCTGCCAACTCAAAGTCCCTTTCCTCCTCCTCATCATCTGACATATTTTCCTTTCCCTGGTGCAACTGTTGTACCTGTACCTACTGTGTCGATGAAGAAGGAAAAGCCCCTCCCACATCCTGTGGAACTAGCATTTTCCTATGGGTTGATGAAGAAGGCAAGGTCACTTCCACATCCCATGGAGCAAACACTTGCCTAGCAGCTGCAAACAATCTCCTTGTGCCTCTCTGATATGTCAAGTAGACTAGAAACTCAACAGTTCTTGTCTCCTTGATCTCTTTCCCCATTTCCACATGACTAGAAGGTCCACCTGTTTCTTGAAACACTGATGGAGGGATCTGGGGACCCTTAAACATGTCATGAGCAATAAATGTCTCCCAAGGGAGGTTGAGGAGACTGAGATGATGAAGAACAATAATTTTGATCAAGGAGTAGTGATAGATGCTGCTCATCTACTGAGGATATGGCTTCTTCTACAAAAGGTAAGCCATTTTCTCAATGTTTCTGAACAGAAAGTATGGGAGGTTTAACATCTTCGCCCTTGTAAAATGCATGAGGAGCCTGATGTGTTAAGTGTACAACCTAGAAAATATACCCTCACAAGTGAAGTATTTGATGATGATTTTCATCAAGGAGACATGCTTGTTATCAAGAAATTTGAAAGGAAAAGCCTCTTCACCTGATTTCTGTACTGAGGTTTAATGTAAGGCTCATAATAATGTTCATCAAGATCTTGGGCCTTATACCACTTTTCACCAACATTTGGAATCCTAGTGGCATCTGAAATGATGGATGGTGACACTGTGAAAGTTACCCCAGCAAGAGTCACTTTATTATTTTGAAGATGAGCTACAATGAGTCTAGTGAGCTTTGGGTGAAATTGTACTCTCTCCATTTGTTCACAAAACTCATAGCATCCCTGATATCTAAAAAATGAAACAACCAATTGAGAAGCCTGCAATTACCTTAGGTTTGTTGGCTCTTCTCTTGTGATCTTGCCTCCCTTATGAGGTTTTTTGTCCTGCTTGACTCCATTTGCTGAACTGTCACTAACTGTGTTTTCCTCTTCATATTCATGATCTTCTCTATCCATGTTTACAAGATTTTTAGTTGCACACCTTTAGAAAGGGTTGAAGGGAATGAGTGGGAGTCTTTAGGATTGTAGGGATGTGTTTAGGGTAGATTTAGACAAAATATGAATTATGTGAGCGAGGGAAAGGGTTTTTAGGATGAGGGATATAATGAGGGGTTATGGATGAGGAGACGGGTAATGATGTAAAGAGGGTTTTTAGTTCTATTGATTGGTGATGGGAAACAAAGCAGTTAGGGTTTTGTAGAAGAAACTAGGGTTTGATTTTAAGTGTGAAGAAAATGTCTATAACTTTCATTACTTGTAAAAGAGGAAATAGTAGAGGATTTGGTGAATTTTTTGGTGTTATGGATGATTTGGTGGCTTACTGCCCAATGCGCAACGCCTTCGCCCAGACACTCAGCACCTAGTCCTACGCGCAACGCCATTGTAATTTTGAACTGCTAAAAATCGACAGGAGTGCAACACCCTACTCTATGCATAGTTCCTCGTCCCCTACACACATCACCGACCTATTTTCTCCAGAAGTGCAGCTCCTTACTCCCTACACGCAACACCTATTTTCTTCTGCCCAAACTCACTTGAATTCTACCTTTTGCTCTTACCTTTGGACTTCTTTGCCTGCAAGATGAGAAAAATGACTTAGAAAATGGAGTGTGAGGGTTTATATATGAGTACAAATTTGATTTTTCACTTTAGAAAAACCCATTTTCCAATGTTCCTTGTATTTTTCAAAACTTTGTTTTTTAATGCCTTTTCTCATTGTGTTTTTGCAGGTGGATAATGCTCAAATTGACGTTATTTTTGCAATGCTTCTTTGTCATGCAGTGAGGAGAGGTGATTAGATGCAGCTGGGATCCATTATTACATATAAAAACATAAAATTACATAAGAAATATAAACAAATTCAGAATACTGTGTTTTCACCTCAAAAACATTTTTTTGAGGTGAAAATTACACTAGGTTAGAAAAATAATATTTTTGAGGTGAAAATTACATTAGGTTAGAAAAATAATATTTTCAATAGGTTATGACTACCAAGCCATCATGCTTGATTTATTGAGCATCCTCATACCCTTGCTAACCTTTATTAACATTTGAAAATCAGTTTCTTGACCTTGGTAATGAAACCCTAGACCTAATGAAATCAAACCCTAGAACCTAATGAAATGGAATGCATATTAAGGATCAGCAAGTATAGTCTATGAGGGAGGAGCTAAGGAGAAAACAACCATCAATGGATCCATTTATCATGACCTAATGGAGTGATGAAACATTTAAAGTATGGGACTCCTACTATGAAAACGCAAAAGAACAAATTTTGATCTCTGATGGCAGTATGAAAAGACTGACACTAACAGTATGTACTGTAAATTTGAATTTCACCTGTAACACAAAAACTCAAAACTTTGAAATCTCCTCTAGTATACTGTCTTCAGCTCTGATACCATGTAGATTTTCCTGTAGATTCGTAGCTCATGTAATGTAATAAAAAACAAGACAAAAATCTACTCTAGTCTTTAAACAATAGAAACCAATAGATCGATGAAAATAATAATCAACAAGAGGAAGATAATCAAAGACAAATAACACAATTATTTGTCAAGGGAAAGCCACTTCTCAAAACCCCGACTATGTATTGCATTAATAAAAAATATGAGTGATAGTACAAAGCTTGTTCTCACAAGAACAATTCTTACACAAGTATGATCAACTCATCGCCTCACAAGCCCACATTGACCAACACTTAGCCAATTTCTGTTGTCTGTTGAGCCTCTATTTCCTTGGGCAACTCCTGAGAGGAATAACCCATATTTAGTTGAGAATTTATTCTTCCATAACTGTGCAATCCAAATCTAGGTCCTCTTCTAATTGCATGCATGATATGTACAACTCAGGTAATTTTACAACTCATAGTACACTGTCCCTGCACTCTAGTCTCAACTAGGTGTTTCTCTAAACTGACATGAATGAGTTTCTCATGAGGGAATCTTCAGTTAGATACAGTAGCACTAAGGATGTAATAGTACACCAACTCACTATTAGACCTCTACTAGTTCAACAAACAGTTAAAACTAGTTTAACTGACTATAACTTAGTGAAACTGAGTTATCTAATTACAACTCAAATAAACTCATCCTCGACCTATAAAATTTAACGAGAACAAATACATGACTACAAAAATACTTTCAACTCGTAATTCCTAAGATAATTAAATGTAATTAACTATTTACAATTTGTTATGAGAATTGAATTCAATTTTAATTCACAGTTTAAGGACAAAATAAACTGGAATTTTTTGTTTCCATTTCCCAAGAAACCACAGGCTGACGTCCCTGTGACTTGGTGACAATCCGATTCTTGCACTGCCTTGGAAATATACACAGTCCTAGAGGGAAACTAACCTTACTTTCAAGAAATGCACAGTGCAACCCAACAGTGAGCTTCAACTCCAGAAATGTGTAGACCTAGCTGGGAGCTTGTCTTCGGTTAGGAAATTGCGCAGAGAATTAGAGGTAGACAGAGCCACTCAGCCTAGGAATTGCACAAAATTCCTTCAGCTGTTCTCTGATCCATGTGCCGATAAGTTTCGCAGCTCCCCCAAAAGTTGTGAAATTTTTCCATGCATGCATGGCAGCCCTTCCCGAAAAAGCAAAAAGAATCCTTAAAAACTAGGGATCTATTTTTAGCAGTGGGATTTACACTTGAGTTAGTTTTAGACCCTACTACCACTTCTCACTTTTTCCTATATTTTTTGTCTTTGTGTCATAAACCCTAAAATTGATCAAATCTATTTAATGGATGCAACCAAAGCTCATTTTCACATTCGATATTGGAGATTTGGCATTCCCAAGGCATCTACGAATGTTCAACACGATCGATACAACTTTTCCTAGTAAGTTTTTCTTTTCAAGTCTTTTACCGTTTTTCTATCATTTTGGTTTCCTTGGCTTGTGTGAGTGTTATTTTGCATGTTTTATTGAAGGAACATTGACATTTTGGTTTTTTTTAATTTGTATAAGTCTTATTTTAAGTTTTTGATTTCCTTTCCAAAGCGTCACATGCATAACCTAGTTTTTGCACTAACGGTCATCATTGCAGTGACTCTCCCCAAAAGCTTCGTTGTTCATCTGTTTGACTAATTCTTGCATTTTTTTTATTGCATGCATCACCATTCACTCATACTTGCACCATCATTCACTCATGCATCCAGATCTACTCATTTTCATGTTACCCTTGGGTAGATCTTGGTTGTCTTTGCCCGCATCTAGCTCTTCCTAACATGCACTACGCATTTCTAGATCTCAAGGCTATGCCTTGGCTCTAGGAATTGCACAGAGGCTACCAATGACTAGGTCCAGCTATACTTTCTGTAGTTCCAGGAGACAGTCCCCAAGCCTTTCCCACTGCGATTGCACAATGCATGGTCCGAGCCAGAATCAAAGCCAGACTGAACTACACATTTCATAGTTCCAGTCATCAGCAAGCACACAGGACTATGGATTTCTTAGTTCCAATCATTAGGACCTCTCACTAGCAGCCGTGACTACACAATGCCCAAATCCAGTTGATAGTTCCTCACCTCTTAAAGTAAAAATTGTGCAATATGGCCCAACAGTTGCCCAGTTTGTTGCATGATGAGGCCTTGAAGTGATTTTTTATTTTAAGCTCACATTTGCATGCCATGAGTGTCCTCTTTGTCTCTAGGTACAATATTTGTTGAGCAGCTTCTCACTAGTACAGGAAACATGGTTTCCAAGAGAGATGGATCAACGGATACTGTCGAGAGCAACACTAGAGATGTAGTTGAATTGGTGACAATGAACTCACCAATATATGCAGGCACACAACTATTCATAGATAAGGACAAGAAGATAACATGGCAGGAAATAAAGGACATATTTGTAGGCAATTTCAAGGAATATATAGAAGATTGACCAGTCTATGTCAACATTCACAAGTTGGGATTCTACAGGGTTTCATGCAGGTATCTTTCCTTCCCATGCATGGACATTATTCATTGGATTATCTCACATACCGATCCAGAGATGATGATATTGAGAAGTGCCAGTGGAACTCAACTTTCAACCTTCAAGATGGAAAAATACCATCAGATGTATCACTTTCCACAACCGGTGAACCACATGGATGCACTCTTCTATACTCCCAGCAACAATGTGAACAATAGATACATCATGAAGCATTCGGTAAAAGCGCCATCGAAGTTCAGGGTGACACCCAACTAGGTGTACAAGACTAAGTCACTCTAGAAGGCCTACCATCTCTTGGTCATCTTTTCATGTCGCTTATATGGTCAAGAGAGCACAGATACCTTTCCACAGAGTTAGGTGGTTATGTTGGATTAGTTGGAAAATGAAGGAAGGTCCTTCAATTGGTCATACATGTTGGATCTTCAGTTGAAAGTGCATGTGTTTAATGCCCAAAATCTACCTAAATATGAGCAAGTGAGATTATATATGTCTGTATACCCGCTTGATGCAATTTGTGCCTAGCAATAGTTTCCTGGCATGGGTTGGACATGGAAACCATTAGATGGTGTTGTGTCTATTGCAATTTTCTCTCTGAGTGTAGCTACTGAGGAGTCATGGTGAGGCTGTATGACCACTTCATCAACCCAGTTCACAAGATGATATTAAAACAAGATCCACCTTGCATGTCCCAAGAAGTGATCCAAGCATTTCTTAACATTGCATATTCGTATGCCTCACCTAGTGGCACCTTCATGAGGATGTTTGGCTGAGAGAAGCCTTTGCATGTGCTACCAAGGTTTTCCATGGATAAGTTGGTCATGCAAGAGCTTGCATATCACATCTCCATAGGGTTATCAATAGGACTGCATAGGAGGAAGAAGGTACCATGGCCTACTCTTCCTTTGTGGATTGGATTGTATGAGATATAGAGCTTGAAGTATGTGATGCCAAGGTCGAGGACTTGAAGAGGTTTGAGTTTCACACCAAGAGTTTCAATCTGTATGATCCTCACTGCATATGCAAGAATCACAGTGCGAAGGTGTATTATCCATGGATCCACGGGGCATATCATCGGCTAGAGGAAGACCCTTGGAGGTATTTCTCCAACTCCTCTAGGCTTAATGAACCAGTCAACATGGCTGTAGAATTGAAAGTAGCACTGCAGGTAGCAGCACCATAGGAAGCAAAAACAATAATAATAGTGAGCAACAAATCAATGCAAGATAAAGGAAAGAGGAACATTTTCGAGAGTGCAGAGTCTAAGAAAAGCTACAAGTTCATAGAATATCCTCTTGTAGAGAAAGTAGCTTTGGAAATAGAGGTGAAGAGGTGACAATACAAAAGAGAGAATAAAAGTTTGGAAGATGCAAAGAGGAAGTTGCAGGAAATAGAAAAGAAGTTGAAAGAAGAGCAGGAGCTCAGGAGGAGAGAAAGGTAAGAGAATAAGAAACAAGAATGGGAAGAAAGGAAAGGTTCACTGATAGAGCAAACTGCACCTATAGAGGTTGAGGAATCAAAGTAGCCAACAGATGTTGTGATGGGGTCCCTTGGGTTAGTTTTGGGGTTAAAAACCCAAGTTTTGATGTAAATTTTGGTAAAAAGATGCAAAGTCTCCACAATTTATGGATGCGGAGCATGTAGACAGTTAGAAGTCAAAAGCAGCTTCAGCCCCTTGATTATGTAAAATCGAGTTGGTTTTGAGATCCACCCATGGTCCATGGACCATGGGATTGTATGTAAAAAGCTATAAATAAGAATATCTTAGGGAGTCTAAGGGAAAAAAGAGAAGAAGGAGATAAGGAGGAATGTAATGGGTCAATAAGAGATATAGTAGAAGTGAGTCATAAAGAAGGGAAAGGCTTCACAACTGAGTGTATAGAGACTTTGAGAAGAGTCTGCAGCTGACTGTGTGGACCCCTGCAGCTGATTCAGTAGGGAATTTTTGAGTCTGTAATACCATAGTGAATATCAATAAAGAAGATTGTTGGATAAATTCATGTGTTTATCTACTTACTTTCATTATTTATGTTTGTGATATATGTTGTTATGGAATTAATGTCCTTATGAATTATTGGTGTATTGATGTGTGACTCTTGCGGATAAGTCTTGCTAACTATAAGAAATGTATGTTGAGTATTTATGCGAAGCTTATACTACATTCTGTTGTATTTATTGAATACTTAAGTAGACCTATGCAAATTCAGATCTAGGGTTGTTTTATGGTGTGCATAAGTGGATGTTTGATTTGTTAAAGGTCTGAAAAACCCTATTGTAGACCTTCACGAAGGTCTAAGGGACGTTAGGTGAAGTGCAATGCCGAGAATTAGGGTCTTATAGATCTGCGCGAAGGAATATCTAGAGAAATAAAGGACATCACACTGATTTTCAGATGCGTAAAATTGGTTCTAGCATCCCCCCATACTGCTTTGGGTGAGGCTTTAGTCTATGCTATGCAACTTGATGCTGAAAGGGCCAGTGGTGTAGGATTTTTTTGGTGCAATTAACTCTGAACCTGGGTCAGGACCCATTAAGCCAACAAATGATTCTATTGTCGGGACCGGGATTTGCATAATGTGTGATGTCGCATCACTAGAATCTAACCAAGAAGGAAATTAAGAAGTGGTTGGATAGGAAGATTCACGAATTCATGGTGCAAGAGAATGGGAATCCGTGCCTGTCAAAGGAGCAGTGGTTGGACAGATATTTATACACAGAGATACACGAATTTTTTTTCTACACCTTCCTGATTGAGCTATACAAGTGGACATCTAAGTTGGTAGATGACCCGTTGTTGTGCCCTACAACAACCCCCCATTTCATATCATTAAAATTCCAAAAAAAAATATAATGTGAAATGGGTCCCTTTTTAATTTTTGTTTCAAATTGGTATCAATTTAAAGTTCTATTTCGCAAAGAGGCTTTTTAATAAAACCAATCAAAAAACCCCGATATAAAACGATTTATCTTTATCATTGCGATAAAGCGATCACAAGATCGCATATCGCAATGACAAAGAAAACACAATGTAAGAGACATATTGGTTTTCGCCGATGCGAAATCACTATCGGATATCGGTAAAGCATAAAGTAACACGAAGTAATGATCCTTGCTACAATGCGATGCGAAATCGGCAATCGACAATCAGCGATAGCATCTAAAGCACAACTAAGCTTATCCTCATCCGATGCAATGCGATATCGCTATCGGCAATCGATGACTCACCATGCCCTCATCCTAAGCGGCACTACCAGCAATGCCCGACGCGATGCGATATCGGATATCGGCGATCAGGGATTCCAAGCAAAACCAATGCAATAATTTAGCATTTCCCCGATGCCCGATTTCGCAAAAGGTAAATGGCACATTTCTCAAGGTAACAGTCATAAAGGCAGTTTGATTTGATTTATTCGTAATTAAGGCCATATCCTTTGGAAAATCCGCTCATCTGTGTTCAAACCGCCAAATCGTCCTCAACATGCTTCAAATAAATCATTTATCCATTAATCGAAGCAATTGTAATTAATGAGACTGACAGGCCGTAATGACCATTTAATAAGAAAAACAGGCTTGAAGCCTATCCACGTATTCGATCCTAAGGCCACCTTAAGTTGATTAATTACTGTGAATGCGCCAAGATATATTTATACTTCATTCTGTTCGATTCATGATATTGTTGCATGTGTTGCGCTTATCTTTCACTCTGCGCAGAATTCTTTCATAGAAACAGAAGAAAGTGGAATGGGAAAGAAATCCAAGAAGACTACAATGCCTACTGCTCCGCCAGCCACAGGGCTAACTGTCGCTGATCCAACTGGGAAGAACAAAGGAATAATATCAGATACAACATGCTTAGGACTCCCCAAAACCACTTGGCAAGGGACTTATAATTTCATTGAGGCCGAAGGACCAATGGTGACCGAAGTGGAGATTTTAGGCGACAATACCAGCAAATCTGATGCCAATCTAAAATATTTGGCTGACTCCTTCCTACACAGAATAGCGGCTCGGGAGCAGGTTCTTCCTTACA